>JASEVX010000020.1:862939-963113 GCA_031761405.1 Serripes groenlandicus | reverse complement strand
GGGGTGAAACACCCGTTTGTCAGACATCTTTCCCTTGGGTCCCTTTAAAAACATCTCTCTCACACTTGCCTTTAAACAAGTGCAAGCCACACACAACATTATATAACAGAGATAAAGGGTGCCATACTCACGTGTCAGGTGTTCGGAGCGCCTAGCCTAGAATGAAGTAAAGGGGACAGTTAGTTTAAAGCTTAAGTTTAAGTTTTAAGGTAAAAACAGTTTAAGTTTTAAGGTAAAAAAGTTTAAGTTTAAACATAGTTAAGTTTTAAGGTAAAACAATGCACACACGACAAAATCCCGATAACAATCGCCCGAAAGGCGGCCAACTTCTCACACGATTGCCGACACGGCAAATCCCAACGCCCCCTGGGGTGAAACACCCGTTTGTCAGACATCTTTCCCTTGGGTCCCTTTAAAAACATCTCTCTCACACTTGCCTTTAAACAAGTGCAAGCCACACACAACATTATATAACAGAGATAAAGGGTGCCATACTCACGTGTCAGCTGTTCGGAGCGCCTAGCCTAGAATGAAGTAAAGGGGACAGTTAGTTTAAAGCTTAAGTTTAAGTTTTAAGGTAAAAACAGTTTAAGTTTTAAGGTAAAAAAGTTTAAGTTTAAACATAGTTAAGTTTTAAGGTAAAACAATGCACACACGACAAAATCCCGACAACAATCGCCCGAAAGGCGGCCAACTTCTCACACGATTGCCGACACGGCAAATCCAACGCCCCCTGGGGTGAAACACCCGTTTGTCAGACATCTTTCCCTTGGGTCCCTTTAAAAACATCTCTCTCACACTTGCCTTTAAACAAGTGCAAGCCACACACAACATTATATAACAGAGATAAAGGGTGCCATACTCACGTGTCAGGTGTTCGGAGCGCCTAGCCTAGAATGAAGTAAAGGGGACAGTTAGTTTAAAGCTTAAGTTTAAGTTTAAGGTAAAAACAGTTTAAGTTTTAAGGTAAAAAAGTTTAAGTTTAAACATAGTTAAGTTTTAAGGTAAAACAATGCACACACGACAAAATCCCGATAACAATCGCCCGAAAGGCGGCCAACTTCTCACACGATTGCCGACACGGCAAATCCCAACGCCCCCTGGGGTGAAACACCCGTTTGTCAGACATCTTTCCCTTGGGTCCCTTTAAAAACATCTCTCTCACACTTGCCTTTAAACAAGTGCAAGCCACACACAACATTATATAACAGAGATAAAGGGTGCCATACTCACGTGTCAGCTGTTCGGAGCGCCTAGCCTAGAATGAAGTAAAGGGGACAGTTAGTTTAAAGCTTAAGTTTAAGTTTTAAGGTAAAAACAGTTTAAGTTTTAAGGTAAAAAAGTTTAAGTTTAAACATAGTTAAGTTTTAAGGTAAAACAATGCACACACGACAAAATCCCGACAACAATCGCCCGAAAGGCGGCCAACTTCTCACACGATTGCCGACACGGCAAATCCCAACGCCCCCTGGGGTGAAACACCCGTTTGTCAGACATCTTTCCCTTGGGTCCCTTTAAAAACATCTCTCTCACACTTGCCTTTAAACAAGTGCAAGCCACACACAACATTATATAACAGAGATAAAGGGTGCCATACTCACGTGTCAGCTGTTCGGAGCGCCTAGCCTAGAATGAAGTAAAGGGGACAGTTAGTTTAAAGCTTAAGTTTAAGTTTTAAGGTAAAAACAGTTTAAGTTTTAAGGTAAAAAAGTTTAAGTTTAAACATAGTTAAGTTTTAAGGTAAAACAATGCACACACGACAAAATCCCGACAACAATCGCCCGAAAGGCGGCCAACTTCTCACACGATTGCCGACACGGCAAATCCCAACGCCCCCTGGGGTGAAACACCCGTTTGTCAGACATCTTTCCCTTGGGTCCCTTTAAAAACATCTCTCTCACACTTGCCTTTAAACAAGTGCAAGCCACACACAACATTATATAACAGAGATAAAGGGTGCCATACTCACGTGTCAGCTGTTCGGAGCGCCTAGCCTAGAATGAAGTAAAGGGGACAGTTAGTTTAAAGCTTAAGTTTAAGTTTTAAGGTAAAAACAGTTTAAGTTTTAAGGTAAAAAAGTTTAAGTTTAAACATAGTTAAGTTTTAAGGTAAAACAATGCACACACGACAAAATCCCGACAACAATCGCCCGAAAGGCGGCCAACTTCTCACACGATTGCCGACACGGCAAATCCCAACGCCCCCTGGGGTGAAACACCCGTTTGTCAGACATCTTTCCCTTGGGTCCCTTTAAAAACATCTCTCTCACACTTGCCTTTAAACAAGTGCAAGCCACACACAACATTATATAACAGAGATAAAGGGTGCCATACTCACGTGTCAGCTGTTCGGAGCGCCTAGCCTAGAATGAAGTAAAGGGGACAGTTAGTTTAAAGCTTAAGTTTAAGTTTTAAGGTAAAAACAGTTTAAGTTTTAAGGTAAAAAAGTTTAAGTTTAAACATAGTTAAGTTTTAAGGTAAAACAATGCACACACGACAAAATCCCGACAACAATCGCCCGAAAGGCGGCCAACTTCTCACACGATTGCCGACACGGCAAATCCCAACGCCCCCTGGGGTGAAACACCCGTTTGTCAGACATCTTTCCCTTGGGTCCCTTTAAAAACATCTCTCTCACACTTGCCTTTAAACAAGTGCAAGCCACACACAACATTATATAACAGAGATAAAGGGTGCCATACTCACGTGTCAGCTGTTCGGAGCGCCTAGCCTAGAATGAAGTAAAGGGGACAGTTAGTTTAAAGCTTAAGTTTAAGTTTTAAGGTAAAAACAGTTTAAGTTTTAAGGTAAAAAAGTTTAAGTTTAAACATAGTTAAGTTTTAAGGTAAAACAATGCACACACGACAAAATCCCGACAACAATCGCCGAAAGGCGGCCAACTTCTCACACGATTGCCGACACGGCAAATCCCAACGCCCCCTGGGGTGAAACACCCGTTTGTCAGACATCTTTCCCTTGGGTCCCTTTAAAAACATCTCTCTCACACTTGCCTTTAAACAAGTGCAAGCCACACACAACATTATATAACAGAGATAAAGGGTGCCATACTCACGTGTCAGCTGTTCGGAGCGCCTAGCCTAGAATGAAGTAAAGGGGACAGTTAGTTTAAAGCTTAAGTTTAAGTTTTAAGGTAAAAACAGTTTAAGTTTTAAGGTAAAAAAGTTTAAGTTTAAACATAGTTAAGTTTTAAGGTAAAACAATGCACACACGACAAAATCCCGACAACAATCGCCCGAAAGGCGGCCAACTTCTCACACGATTGCCGACACGGCAAATCCCAACGCCCCCTGGGGTGAAACACCCGTTTGTCAGACATCTTTCCCTTGGGTCCCTTTAAAAACATCTCTCTCACACTTGCCTTTAAACAAGTGCAAGCCACACACAACATTATATAACAGAGATAAAGGGTGCCATACTCACGTGTCAGGTGTTCGGAGCGCCTAGCCTAGAATGAAGTAAAGGGGACAGTTAGTTTAAAGCTTAAGTTTAAGTTTTAAGGTAAAAACAGTTTAAGTTTTAAGGTAAAAAAGTTTAAGTTTAAACATAGTTAAGTTTTAAGGTAAAACAATGCACACACGACAAAATCCCGATAACAATCGCCCGAAAGGCGGCCAACTTCTCACACGATTGCCGACACGGCAAATCCCAACGCCCCCTGGGGTGAAACACCCGTTTGTCAGACATCTTTCCCTTGGGTCCCTTTAAAAACATCTCTCTCACACTTGCCTTTAAACAAGTGCAAGCCACACACAACATTATATAACAGAGATAAAGGGTGCCATACTCACGTGTCAGCTGTTCGGAGCGCCTAGCCTAGAATGAAGTAAAGGGGACAGTTAGTTTAAAGCTTAAGTTTAAGTTTTAAGGTAAAAACAGTTTAAGTTTTAAGGTAAAAAAGTTTAAGTTTAAACATAGTTAAGTTTTAAGGTAAAACAATGCACACACGACAAAATCCCGACAACAATCGCCCGAAAGGCGGCCAACTTCTCACACGATTGCCGACACGGCAAATCCCAACGCCCCCTGGGGTGAAACACCCGTTTGTCAGACATCTTTCCCTTGGGTCCCTTTAAAAACATCTCTCTCACACTTGCCTTTAAACAAGTGCAAGCCACACACAACATTATATAACAGAGATAAAGGGTGCCATACTCACGTGTCAGGTGTTCGGAGCGCCTAGCCTAGAATGAAGTAAAGGGGACAGTTAGTTTAAAGCTTAAGTTTAAGTTTTAAGGTAAAAACAGTTTAAGTTTTAAGGTAAAAAAGTTTAAGTTTAAACATAGTTAAGTTTTAAGGTAAAACAATGCACACACGACAAAATCCCGATAACAATCGCCCGAAAGGCGGCCAACTTCTCACACGATTGCCGACACGGCAAATCCCAACGCCCCCTGGGGTGAAACACCCGTTTGTCAGACATCTTTCCCTTGGGTCCCTTTAAAAACATCTCTCTCACACTTGCCTTTAAACAAGTGCAAGCCACACACAACATTATATAACAGAGATAAAGGGTGCCATACTCACGTGTCAGCTGTTCGGAGCGCCTAGCCTAGAATGAAGTAAAGGGGACAGTTAGTTTAAAGCTTAAGTTTAAGTTTTAAGGTAAAAACAGTTTAAGTTTTAAGGTAAAAAAGTTTAAGTTTAAACATAGTTAAGTTTTAAGGTAAAACAATGCACACACGACAAAATCCCGACAACAATCGCCCGAAAGGCGGCCAACTTCTCACACGATTGCCGACACGGCAAATCCCAACGCCCCCTGGGGTGAAACACCCGTTTGTCAGACATCTTTCCCTTGGGTCCCTTTAAAAACATCTCTCTCACACTTGCCTTTAAACAAGTGCAAGCCACACACAACATTATATAACAGAGATAAAGGGTGCCATACTCACGTGTCAGCTGTTCGGAGCGCCTAGCCTAGAATGAAGTAAAGGGGACAGTTAGTTTAAAGCTTAAGTTTAAGTTTTAAGGTAAAAACAGTTTAAGTTTTAAGGTAAAAAAGTTTAAGTTTAAACATAGTTAAGTTTAAGGTAAAACAATGCACACACGACAAAATCCCGACAACAATCGCCCGAAAGGCGGCCAACTTCTCACACGATTGCCGACACGGCAAATCCCAACGCCCCCTGGGTGAAACACCCGTTTGTCAGACATCTTTCCCTTGGTCCCTTTAAAAACATCTCTCTCACACTTGCCTTTAAACAAGTGCAAGCCACACACAACATTATATAACAGAGATAAAGGGTGCCATACTCACGTGTCAGCTGTTCGGAGCGCCTAGCCTAGAATGAAGTAAAGGGGACAGTTAGTTTAAAGCTTAAGTTTAAGTTTTAAGGTAAAAACAGTTTAAGTTTTAAGGTAAAAAAGTTTAAGTTTAAACATAGTTAAGTTTTAAGGTAAAACAATGCACACACGACAAAATCCCGACAACAATCGCCCGAAAGGCGGCCAACTTCTCACACGATTGCCGACACGGCAAATCCCAACGCCCCCTGGGGTGAAACACCCGTTTGTCAGACATCTTTCCCTTGGGTCCCTTTAAAAACATCTCTCTCACACTTGCCTTTAAACAAGTGCAAGCCACACACAACATTATATAACAGAGATAAAGGGTGCCATACTCATGTGTCAGCTGTTCGGAGCGCCTAGCCTAGAATGAAGTAAAGGGGACAGTTAGTTTAAAGCTTAAGTTTAAGTTTTAAGGTAAAAACAGTTTAAGTTTTAAGGTAAAAAAGTTTAAGTTTAAACATAGTTAAGTTTTAAGGTAAAACAATGCACACACGACAAAATCCCGACAACAATCGCCCGAAAGGCGGCCAACTTCTCACACGATTGCCGACACGGCAAATCCCAACGCCCCCTGGGGTGAAACACCCGTTTGTCAGACATCTTTCCCTTGGGTCCCTTTAAAAACATCTCTCTCACACTTGCCTTTAAACAAGTGCAAGCCACACACAACATTATATAACAGAGATAAAGGGTGCCATACTCACGTGTCAGCTGTTCGGAGCGCCTAGCCTAGAATGAAGTAAAGGGGACAGTTAGTTTAAAGCTTAAGTTTAAGTTTTAAGGTAAAAACAGTTTAAGTTTTAAGGTAAAAAGTTTAAGTTTAAACATAGTTAAGTTTTAAGGTAAAACAATGCACACACGACAAAATCCCGATAACAATCGCCCGAAAGGCGGCCAACTTCTCACACGATTGCCGACACGGCAAATCCCAACGCCCCCTGGGGTGAAACACCCGTTTGTCAGACATCTTTCCCTTGGGTCCCTTTAAAAACATCTCTCTCACACTTGCCTTTAAACAAGTGCAAGCCACACACAACATTATATAACAGAGATAAAGGGTGCCATACTCACGTGTCAGCTGTTCGGAGCGCCTAGCCTAGAATGAAGTAAAGGGGACAGTTAGTTTAAAGCTTAAGTTTAAGTTTTAAGGTAAAAACAGTTTAAGTTTTAAGGTAAAAAAGTTTAAGTTTAAACATAGTTAAGTTTTAAGGTAAAACAATGCACACACGACAAAATCCCGACAACAATCGCCCGAAAGGCGGCCAACTTCTCACACGATTGCCGACACGGCAAATCCCAACGCCCCCTGGGGTGAAACACCCGTTTGTCAGACATCTTTCCCTTGGGTCCCTTTAAAAACATCTCTCTCACACTTGCCTTTAAACAAGTGCAAGCCACACACAACATTATATAACAGAGATAAAGGGTGCCATACTCACGTGTCAGGTGTTCGGAGCGCCTAGCCTAGAATGAAGTAAAGGGGACAGTTAGTTTAAAGCTTAAGTTTAAGTTTTAAGGTAAAAAAGTTTAAGTTTAAACATAGTTAAGTTTTAAGGTAAAACAATGCACACACGACAAAATCCCGACAACAATCGCCCGAAAGGCGGCCAACTTCTCACACGATTGCCGACACGGCAAATCCCAACGCCCCCTGGGGTGAAACACCCGTTTGTCAGACGTCTTTCCCTTGGGTCCCTTTAAAAACATCTCTCTCACACTTGCCTTTAAACAAGTGCAAGCCACACACAACATTATATAACAGAGATAAAGGGTGCCATACTCACGTGTCAGCTGTTCGGAGCGCCTAGCCTAGAATGAAGTAAAGGGGACAGTTAGTTTAAAGCTTAAGTTTAAGTTTTAAGGTAAAAACAGTTTAAGTTTTAAGGTAAAAAAGTTTAAGTTTAAACATAGTTAAGTTTTAAGGTAAAACAATGCACACACGACAAAATCCCGACAACAATCGCCCGAAAGGCGGCCAACTTCTCACACGATTGCCGACACGGCAAATCCCAACGCCCCCTGGGGTGAAACACCCGTTTGTCAGACATCTTTCCCTTGGGTCCCTTTAAAAACATCTCTCTCACACTTGCCTTTAAACAAGTGCAAGCCACACACAACATTATATAACAGAGATAAAGGGTGCCATACTCACGTGTCAGCTGTTCGGAGCGCCTAGCCTAGAATGAAGTAAAGGGGACAGTTAGTTTAAAGCTTAAGTTTAAGTTTTAAGGTAAAAACAGTTTAAGTTTTAAGGTAAAAAAGTTTAAGTTTAAACATAGTTAAGTTTTAAGGTAAAACAATGCACACACGACAAAATCCCGACAACAATCGCCCGAAAGGCGGCCAACTTCTCACACGATTGCCGACACGGCAAATCCCAACGCCCCCTGGGGTGAAACACCCGTTTGTCAGACATCTTTCCCTTGGGTCCCTTTAAAAACATCTCTCTCACACTTGCCTTTAAACAAGTGCAAGCCACACACAACATTATATAACAGAGATAAAGGGTGCCATACTCACGTGTCAGCTGTTCGGAGCGCCTAGCCTAGAATGAAGTAAAGGGGACAGTTAGTTTAAAGCTTAAGTTTAAGTTTTAAGGTAAAAACAGTTTAAGTTTTAAGGTAAAAAAGTTTAAGTTTAAACATAGTTAAGTTTTAAGGTAAAACAATGCACACACGACAAAATCCCGACAACAATCGCCTGAAAGGCGGCCAACTTCTCACACGATTGCCGACACGGCAAATCCCAACGCCCCCTGGGGTGAAACACCCGTTTGTCAGACATCTTTCCCTTGGGTCCCTTTAAAAACATCTCTCTCACACTTGCCTTTAAACAAGTGCAAGCCACACACAACATTATATAACAGAGATAAAGGGTGCCATACTCACGTGTCAGCTGTTCGGAGCGCCTAGCCTAGAATGAAGTAAAGGGGACAGTTAGTTTAAAGCTTAAGTTTAAGTTTTAAGGTAAAATCAGTTTAAGTTTTAAGGTAAAAAAGTTTAAGTTTAAACATAGTTAAGTTTTAAGGTAAAACAATGCACACACGACAAAATCCCGACAACAATCGCCCGAAAGGCGGCCAACTTCTCACACGATTGCCGACACGGCAAATCCCAACGCCCCCTGGGGTGAAACACCCGTTTGTCAGACATCTTTCCCTTGGGTCCCTTTAAAAACATCTCTCTCACACTTGCCTTTAAACAAGTGCAAGCCACACACAACATTATATAACAGAGATAAAGGGTGCCATACTCACGTGTCAGCTGTTCGGAGCGCCTAGCCTAGAATGAAGTAAAGGGGACAGTTAGTTTAAAGCTTAAGTTTAAGTTTTAAGGTAAAAACAGTTTAAGTTTTAAGGTAAAAAGTTTAAGTTTAAACATAGTTAAGTTTTAAGGTAAAACCATGCACACACGACAAAATCCCGACAACAATCGCCCGAAAGGCGGCCAACTTCTCACACGATTGCCGACACGGCAAATCCCAACGCCCCCTGGGGTGAAACACCCGTTTGTCAGACATCTTTCCCTTGGGTCCCTTTAAAAACATCTCTCTCACACTTGCCTTTAAACAAGTGCAAGCCACACACAACATTATATAACAGAGATAAAGGGTGCCATACTCACGTGTCAGCTGTTCGGAGCGCCTAGCCTAGAATGAAGTAAAGGGGACAGTTAGTTTAAAGCTTAAGTTTAAGTTTTAAGGTAAAAACAGTTTAAGTTTTAAGGTAAAAAAGTTTAAGTTTAAACATAGTTAAGTTTTAAGGTAAAACAATGCACACACGACAAAATCCCGACAACAATCGCCCGAAAGGCGGCCAACTTCTCACACGATTGCCGACACGGCAAATCCCAACGCCCCCTGGGGTGAAACACCCGTTTGTCAGACATCTTTCCCTTGGGTCCCTTTAAAAACATCTCTCTCACACTTGCCTTTAAACAAGTGCAAGCCACACACAACATTATATAACAGAGATAAAGGGTGCCATACTCACGTGTCAGCTGTTCGGAGCGCCTAGCCTAGAATGAAGTAAAGGGGACAGTTAGTTTAAAGCTTAAGTTTAAGTTTTAAGGTAAAAACAGTTTAAGTTTTAAGGTAAAAAAGTTTAAGTTTAAACATAGTTAAGTTTTAAGGTAAAACAATGCACACACGACAAAATCCCGACAACAATCGCCCGAAAGGCGGCCAACTTCTCACACGATTGCCGACACGGCAAATCCCAACGCCCCCTGGGGTGAAACACCCGTTTGTCAGACATCTTTCCCTTGGGTCCCTTTAAAAACATCTCTCTCACACTTGCCTTTAAACAAGTGCAAGCCACACACAACATTATATAACAGAGATAAAGGGTGCCATACTCACGTGTCAGCTGTTCGGAGCGCCTAGCCTAGAATGAAGTAAAGGGGACAGTTAGTTTAAAGCTTAAGTTTAAGTTTTAAGGTAAAAACAGTTTAAGTTTTAAGGTAAAAAAGTTTAAGTTTAAACATAGTTAAGTTTTAAGGTAAAACAATGCACACACGACAAAATCCCGACAACAATCGCCCGAAAGGCGGCCAACTTCTCACACGATTGCCGACACGGCAAATCCCAACGCCCCCTGGGGTGAAACACCCGTTTGTCAGACATCTTTCCCTTGGGTCCCTTTAAAAACATCTCTCTCACACTTGCCTTTAAACAAGTGCAAGCCACACACAACATTATATAACAGAGATAAAGGGTGCCATACTCACGTGTCAGCTGTTCGGAGCGCCTAGCCTAGAATGAAGTAAAGGGGACAGTTAGTTTAAAGCTTAAGTTTAAGTTTTAAGGTAAAAAAGTTTAAGTTTAAACATAGTTAAGTTTTAAGGTAAAACAATGCACACACGACAAAATCCCGACAACAATCGCCCGAAAGGCGGCCAACTTCTCACACGATTGCCGACACGGCAAATCCCAACGCCCCCTGGGGTGAAACACCCGTTTGTCAGACATCTTTCCCTTGGGTCCCTTTAAAAACATCTCTCTCACACTTGCCTTTAAACAAGTGCAAGCCACACACAACATTATATAACAGAGATAAAGGGTGCCATACTCACGTGTCAGCTGTTCGGAGCGCCTAGCCTAGAATGAAGTAAAGGGGACAGTTAGTTTAAAGCTTAAGTTTAAGTTTTAAGGTAAAAACAGTTTAAGTTTTAAGGTAAAAAAGTTTAAGTTTAAACATAGTTAAGTTTTAAGGTAAAACAATGCACACACGACAAAATCCCGACAACAATCGCCCGAAAGGCGGCCAACTTCTCACACGATTGCCGACACGGCAAATCCCAACGCCCCCTGGGGTGAAACACCCGTTTGTCAGACATCTTTCCCTTGGGTCCCTTTAAAAACATCTCTCTCACACTTGCCTTTAAACAAGTGCAAGCCACACACAACATTATATAACAGAGATAAAGGGTGCCATACTCACGTGTCAGCTGTTCGGAGCGCCTAGCCTAGAATGAAGTAAAGGGGACAGTTAGTTTAAAGCTTAAGTTTAAGTTTTAAGGTAAAAACAGTTTAAGTTTTAAGGTAAAAAAGTTTAAGTTTAAACATAGTTAAGTTTTAAGGTAAAACAATGCACACACGACAAAATCCCGACAACAATCGCCCGAAAGGCGGCCAACTTCTCACACGATTGCCGACACGGCAAATCCCAACGCCCCCTGGGGTGAAACACCCGTTTGTCAGACATCTTTCCCTTGGGTCCCTTTAAAAACATCTCTCTCACACTTGCCTTTAAACAAGTGCAAGCCACACACAACATTATATAACAGAGATAAAGGGTGCCATACTCACGTGTCAGCTGTTCGGAGCGCCTAGCCTAGAATGAAGTAAAGGGGACAGTTAGTTTAAAGCTTAAGTTTAAGTTTTAAGGTAAAAACAGTTTAAGTTTTAAGGTAAAATAGTTTAAGTTTAAACATAGTTAAGTTTTAAGGTAAAACAATGCACACACGACAAAATCCCGACAACAATCGCCCGAAAGGCGGCCAACTTCTCACACGATTGCCGACACGGCAAATCCCAACGCCCCCTGGGGTGAAACACCCGTTTGTCAGACATCTTTCCCTTGGGTCCCTTTAAAAACATCTCTCTCACACTTGCCTTTAAACAAGTGCAAGCCACACACAACATTATATAACAGAGATAAAGGGTGCCATACTCACGTGTCAGCTGTTCGGAGCGCCTAGCCTAGAATGAAGTAAAGGGGACAGTTAGTTTAAAGCTTAAGTTTAAGTTTTAAGGTAAAAACAGTTTAAGTTTTAAGGTAAAAAAGTTTAAGTTTAAACATAGTTAAGTTTTAAGGTAAAACAATGCACACACGACAAAATCCCGACAACAATCGCCCGAAAGGCGGCCAACTTCTCACACGATTGCCGACACGGCAAATCCCAACGCCCCCAAACACCCGTTTGTCAGACATCTTTCCCTTGGGTCCCTTTAAAAACATCTCTCTCACACTTGCCTTTAAACAAGTGCAAGCCACACACAACATTATATAACAGAGATAAAGGGTGCCATACTCACGTGTCAGCTGTTCGGAGCGCCTAGCCTAGAATGAAGTAAAGGGGACAGTTAGTTTAAAGCTTAAGTTTAAGTTTTAAGGTAAAAACAGTTTAAGTTTTAAGGTAAAAAAGTTTAAGTTTAAACATAGTTAAGTTTTAAGGTAAAACAATGCACACACGACAAAATCCCGACAACAATCGCCCGAAAGGCGGCCAACTTCTCACACGATTGCCGACACGGCAAATCCCAACGCCCCCAAACACCCGTTTGTCAGACATCTTTCCCTTGGGTCCCTTTAAAAACATCTCTCTCACACTTGCCTTTAAACAAGTGCAAGCCACACACAACATTATATAACAGAGATAAAGGGCGCCATACTCACGTGTCAGCTGTTCGGAGCGCCTAGCCTAGAATGAAGTAAAGGGGACAGTTAGTTTAAAGCTTAAGTTTAAGTTTTAAGGTAAAAACAGTTTAAGTTTTAAGGTAAAAAAGTTTAAGTTTAAACATAGTTAAGTTTTAAGGTAAAACAATGCACACACGACAAAATCCCGACAACAATCGCCCGAAAGGCGGCCAACTTCTCACACGATTGCCGACACGGCAAATCCCAACGCCCCCTGGGGTGAAACACCCGTTTGTCAGACATCTTTCCCTTGGGTCCCTTTAAAAACATCTCTCTCACACTTGCCTTTAAACAAGTGCAAGCCACACACAACATTATATAACAGAGATAAAGGGTGCCATACTCACGTGTCAGCTGTTCGGAGCGCCTAGCCTAGAATGAAGTAAAGGGGACAGTTAGTTTAAAGCTTAAGTTTAAGTTTTAAGGTAAAAACAGTTTAAGTTTTAAGGTAAAAAAGTTTAAGTTTAAACATAGTTAAGTTTTAAGGTAAAACAATGCACACACGACAAAATCCCGACAACAATCGCCCGAAAGGCGGCCAACTTCTCACACGATTGCCGACACGGCAAATCCCAACGCCCCCTGGGGTGAAACACCCGTTTGTCAGACATCTTTCCCTTGGGTCCCTTTAAAAACATCTCTCTCACACTTGCCTTTAAACAAGTGCAAGCCACACACAACATTATATAACAGAGATAAAGGGTGCCATACTCACGTGTCAGCTGTTCGGAGCGCCTAGCCTAGAATGAAGTAAAGGGGACAGTTAGTTTAAAGCTTAAGTTTAAGTTTTAAGGTAAAACAATGCACACACGACAAAATCCCGACAACAATCGCCCGAAAGGCGGCCAACTTCTCACACGATTGCCGACACGGCAAATCCCAACGCCCCCTGGGGTGAAACACCCGTTTGTCAGACATCTTTCCCTTGGGTCCCTTTAAAAACATCTCTCTCACACTTGCCTTTAAACAAGTGCAAGCCACACACAACATTATATAACAGAGATAAAGGGTGCCATACTCACGTGTCAGCTGTTCGGAGCGCCTAGCCTAGAATGAAGTAAAGGGGACAGTTAGTTTAAAGCTTAAGTTTAAGTTTTAAGGTAAAAACAGTTTAAGTTTTAAGGTAAAATAGTTTAAGTTTAAACATAGTTAAGTTTTAAGGTAAAACAATGCACACACGACAAAATCCCGACAACAATCGCCCGAAAGGCGGCCAACTTCTCACACGATTGCCGACACGGCAAATCCCAACGCCCCCTGGGGTGAAACACCCGTTTGTCAGACATCTTTCCCTTGGGTCCCTTTAAAAACATCTCTCTCACACTTGCCTTTAAACAAGTGCAAGCCACACACAACATTATATAACAGAGATAAAGGGTGCCATACTCACGTGTCAGCTGTTCGGAGCGCCTAGCCTAGAATGAAGTAAAGGGGACAGTTAGTTTAAAGCTTAAGTTTAAGTTTTAAGGTAAAAACAGTTTAAGTTTTAAGGTAAAAAAGTTTAAGTTTAAACATAGTTAAGTTTTAAGGTAAAACAATGCACACACGACAAAATCCCGACAACAATCGCCCGAAAGGCGGCCAACTTCTCACACGATTGCCGACACGGCAAATCCCAACGCCCCCTGGGGTGAAACACCCGTTTGTCAGACATCTTTCCCTTGGGTCCCTTTAAAAACATCTCTCTCACACTTGCCTTTAAACAAGTGCAAGCCACACACAACATTATATAACAGAGATAAAGGGTGCCATACTCACGTGTCAGCTGTTCGGAGCGCCTAGCCTAGAATGAAGTAAAGGGGACAGTTAGTTTAAAGCTTAAGTTTAAGTTTTAAGGTAAAAACAGTTTAAGTTTTAAGGTAAAAAAGTTTAAGTTTAAACATAGTTAAGTTTTAAGGTAAAACAATGCACACACGACAAAATCCCGACAACAATCGCCCGAAAGGCGGCCAACTTCTCACACGATTGCCGACACGGCAAATCCCAACGCCCCCTGGGGTGAAACACCCGTTTGTCAGACATCTTTCCCTTGGGTCCCTTTAAAAACATCTCTCTCACACTTGCCTTTAAACAAGTGCAAGCCACACACAACATTATATAACAGAGATAAAGGGTGCCATACTCACGTGTCAGCTGTTCGGAGCGCCTAGCCTAGAATGAAGTAAAGGGGACAGTTAGTTTAAAGCTTAAGTTTAAGTTTTAAGGTAAAAACAGTTTAAGTTTTAAGGTAAAAAAGTTTAAGTTTAAACATAGTTAAGTTTTAAGGTAAAACAATGCACACACGACAAAATCCCGACAACAATCGCCCAAAAGGCGGCCAACTTCTCACACGATTGCCGACACGGCAAATCCCAACGCCCCCTGGGGTGAAACACCCGTTTGTCAGACATCTTTCCCTTGGGTCCCTTTAAAAACATCTCTCTCACACTTGCCTTTAAACAAGTGCAAGCCACACACAACATTATATAACAGAGATAAAGGGTGCCATACTCACGTGTCAGCTGTTCGGAGCGCCTAGCCTAGAATGATGTAAAGGGGACAGTTAGTTTAAAGCTTAAGTTTAAGTTTTAAGGTAAAAACAGTTTAAGTTTTAAGGTAAAAAAGTTTAAGTTTAAACATAGTTAAGTTTTAAGGTAAAACAATGCACACACGACAAAATCCCGACAACAATCGCCCGAAAGGCGGCCAACTTCTCACACGATTGCCGACACGGCAAATCCCAACGCCCCCTGGGGTGAAACACCCGTTTGTCAGACATCTTTCCCTTGGGTCCCTTTAAAAACATCTCTCTCACACTTGCCTTTAAACAAGTGCAAGCCACACACAACATTATATAACAGAGATAAAGGGTGCCATACTCACGTGTCAGCTGTTCGGAGCGCCTAGCCTAGAATGAAGTAAAGGGGACAGTTAGTTTAAAGCTTAAGTTTAAGTTTTAAGGTAAAAACAGTTTAAGTTTTAAGGTAAAAAAGTTTAAGTTTAAACATAGTTAAGTTTTAAGGTAAAACAATGCACACACGACAAAATCCCGACAACAATCGCCCGAAAGGCGGCCAACTTCTCACATGATTGCCGACACGGCAAATCCCAACGCCCCCTGGGGTGAAACACCCGTTTGTCAGACATCTTTCCCTTGGGTCCCTTTAAAAACATCTCTCTCACACTTGCCTTTAAACAAGTGCAAGCCACACACAACATTATATAACAGAGATAAAGGGTGCCATACTCACGTGTCAGCTGTTCGGAGCGCCTAGCCTAGAATGAAGTAAAGGGGACAGTTAGTTTAAAGCTTAAGTTTAAGTTTTAAGGTAAAAACAGTTTAAGTTTTAAGGTAAAAAAGTTTAAGTTTAAACATAGTTAAGTTTTAAGGTAAAACAATGCACACACGACAAAATCCCGACAACAATCGCCCGAAAGGCGGCCAACTTCTCACACGATTGCCGACATGGCAAATCCCAACGCCCCCTGGGGTGAAACACCCGTTTGTCAGACATCTTTCCCTTGGGTCCCTTTAAAAACATCTCTCTCACACTTGCCTTTAAACAAGTGCAAGCCACACACAACATTATATAACAGAGATAAAGGGTGCCATACTCACGTGTCAGCTGTTCGGAGCGCCTAGCCTAGAATGAAGTAAAGGGGACAGTTAGTTTAAAGCTTAAGTTTAAGTTTTAAGGTAAAAACAGTTTAAGTTTTAAGGTAAAAAAGTTTAAGTTTAAACATAGTTAAGTTTTAAGGTAAAACAATGCACACACGACAAAATCCCGACAACAATCGCCCGAAAGGCGGCCAACTTCTCACACGATTGCCGACACGGCAAATCCCAACGCCCCCTGGGGTGAAACACCCGTTTGTCAGACATCTTTCCCTTGGGTTCCTTTAAAAACATCTCTCTCACACTTGCCTTTAAACAAGTGCAAGCCACACACAACATTATATAACAGAGATAAAGGGTGCCATACTCACGTGTCAGCTGTTCGGAGCGCCTAGCCTAGAATGAAGTAAAGGGGACAGTTAGTTTAAAGCTTAAGTTTAAGTTTTAAGGTAAAAACAGTTTAAGTTTTAAGGTAAAAAAGTTTAAGTTTAAACATAGTTAAGTTTTAAGGTAAAACAATGCACACACGACAAAATCCCGACAACAATCGCCCGAAAGGCGGCCAACTTCTCACACGATTGCCGACACGGCAAATCCCAACGCCCCCTGGGGTGAAACACCCGTTTGTCAGACATCTTTCCCTTGGGTCCCTTTAAAAACATCTCTCTCACACTTGCCTTTAAACAAGTGCAAGCCACACACAACATTATATAACAGAGATAAAGGGTGCCATACTCATGTGTCAGCTGTTCGGAGCGCCTAGCCTAGAATGAAGTAAAGGGGACAGTTAGTTTAAAGCTTAAGTTTAAGTTTTAAGGTAAAAACAGTTTAAGTTTTAAGGTAAAAAAGTTTAAGTTTAAACATAGTTAAGTTTTAAGGTAAAACAATGCACACACGACAAAATCCCGACAACAATCGCCCGAAAGGCGGCCAACTTCTCACACGATTGCCGACACTGCAAATCCCAACGCCCCCTGGGGTGAAACACCCGTTTGTCAGACATCTTTCCCTTGGGTCCCTTTAAAAACATCTCTCTCACACTTGCCTTTAAACAAGTGCAAGCCACACACAACATTATATAACAGAGATAAAGGGTGCCATACTCACGTGTCAGCTGTTCGGAGCGCCTAGCCTAGAATGAAGTAAAGGGGACAGTTAGTTTAAAGCTTAAGTTTAAGTTTTAAGGTAAAAACAGTTTAAGTTTTAAGGTAAAATAGTTTAAGTTTAAACATAGTTAAGTTTTAAGGTAAAACAATGCACACACGACAAAATCCCGACAACAATCGCCCGAAAGGCGGCCAACTTCTCACACGATTGCCGACACGGCAAATCCCAATGCCCCCTGGGGTGAAACACCCGTTTGTCAGACATCTTTCCCTTGGGTCCCTTTAAAAACATCTCTCTCACACTTGCCTTTAAACAAGTGCAAGCCACACACAACATTATATAACAGAGATAAAGGGTGCCATACTCACGTGTCAGCTGTTCGGAGCGCCTAGCCTAGAATGAAGTAAAGGGGACAGTTAGTTTAAAGCTTAAGTTTAAGTTTTAAGGTAAAAACAGTTTAAGTTTTAAGGTAAAAAAGTTTAAGTTTAAACATAGTTAAGTTTTAAGGTAAAACAATGCACACACGACAAAATCCCGACAACAATCGCCCGAAAGGCGGCCAACTTCTCACACGATTGCCGACACGGCAAATCCCAACGCCCCCTGGGGTGAAACACCCGTTTGTCAGACATCTTTCCCTTGGGTCCCTTTAAAAACATCTCTCTCACACTTGCCTTTAAACAAGTGCAAGCCACACACAACATTATATAACAGAGATAAAGGGTGCCATACTCACGTGTCAGCTGTTCGGAGCGCCTAGCCTAGAATGATGTAAAGGGGACAGTTAGTTTAAAGCTTAAGTTTAAGTTTTAAGGTAAAAACAGTTTAAGTTTTAAGGTAAAAAAGTTTAAGTTTAAACATAGTTAAGTTTTAAGGTAAAACAATGCACACACGACAAAATCCCGACAACAATCGCCCGAAAGGCGGCCAACTTCTCACACGATTGCCGACACGGCAAATCCCAACGCCCCCTGGGGTGAAACACCCGTTTGTCAGACATCTTTCCCTTGGGTCCCTTTAAAAACATCTCTCTCACACTTGCCTTTAAACAATTGCAAGCCACACACAACATTATATAACAGAGATAAAGGGTGCCATACTCACGTGTCAGCTGTTCGGAGCGCCTAGCCTAGAATGAAGTAAAGGGGACAGTTAGTTTAAAGCTTAAGTTTAAGTTTTAAGGTAAAAACAGTTTAAGTTTTAAGGTAAAAAAGTTTAAGTTTAAACATAGTTAAGTTTTAAGGTAAAACAATGCACACACGACAAAATCCCGACAACAATCGCCCGAAAGGCGGCCAACTTCTCACACGATTGCCGACACGGCAAATCCCAACGCCCCCTGGGGTGAAACACCCGTTTGTCAGACATCTTTCCCTTGGGTCCCTTTAAAAACATCTCTCTCACACTTGCCTTTAAACAAGTGCAAGCCACACACAACATTATATAACAGAGATAAAGGGTGCCATACTCACGTGTCAGCTGTTCGGAGCGCCTAGCCTAGAATGAAGTAAAGGGGACAGTTAGTTTAAAGCTTAAGTTTAAGTTTTAAGGTAAAAACAGTTTAAGTTTTAAGGTAAAAAAGTTTAAGTTTAAACATAGTTAAGTTTTAAGGTAAAACAATGCACACACGACAAAATCCCGACAACAATCGCCCGAAAGGCGGCCAACTTCTCACACGATTGCCGACACGGCAAATCCCAACGCCCCCTGGGGTGAAACACCCGTTTGTCAGACATCTTTCCCCTGGGTCCCTTTAAAAACATCTCTCTCACACTTGCCTTTAAACAAGTGCAAGCCACACACAACATTATATAACAGAGATAAAGGGTGCCATACTCACGTGTCAGCTGTTCGGAGCGCCTAGCCTAGAATGAAGTAAAGGGGACAGTTAGTTTAAAGCTTAAGTTTAAGTTTTAAGGTAAAAACAGTTTAAGTTTTAAGGTAAAAAAGTTTAAGTTTAAACATAGTTAAGTTTTAAGGTAAAACAATGCACACATGACAAAATCCCGACAACAATCGCCCGAAAGGCGGCCAACTTCTCACACGATTGCCGACACGGCAAATCCCAACGCCCCCTGGGGTGAAACACCCGTTTGTCAGACATCTTTCCCTTGGGTCCCTTTAAAAACATCTCTCTCACACTTGCCTTTAAACAAGTGCAAGCCACACACAACATTATATAACAGAGATAAAGGGTGCCATACTCACGTGTCAGCTGTTCGGAGCGCCTAGCCTAGAATGAAGTAAAGGGGACAGTTAGTTTAAAGCTTAAGTTTAAGTTTTAAGGTAAAAACAGTTTAAGTTTTAAGGTAAAAAAGTTTAAGTTTAAACATAGTTAAGTTTTAAGGTAAAACAATGCACACACGACAAAATCCCGACAACAATCGCCCGAAAGGCGGCCAACTTCTCACACGATTGCCGACACGGCAAATCCCAACGCCCCCTGGGGTGAAACACCCGTTTGTCAGACATCTTTCCCTTGGGTCCCTTTAAAAACATCTCTCTCACACTTGCCTTTAAACAATTGCAAGCAACACACAACATTATATAACAGAGATAAAGGGTGCCATACTCACGTGTCAGCTGTTCGGAGCGCCTAGCCTAGAATGAAGTAAAGGGGACAGTTAGTTTAAAGCTTAAGTTTAAGTTTTAAGGTAAAACAATGCACACACGACAAAATCCCGACAACAATCGCCCGAAAGGCGGCCAACTTCTCACACGATTGCCGACACGGCAAATCCCAACGCCCCCTGGGGTGAAACACCCGTTTGTCAGACATCTTTCCCTTGGGTCCCTTTAAAAACATCTCTCTCACACTTGCCTTTAAACAAGTGCAAGCCACACACAACATTATATAACAGAGATAAAGGGTGCCATACTCACGTGTCAGCTGTTCGGAGCGCCTAGCCTAGAATGAAGTAAAGGGGACAGTTAGTTTAAAGCTTAAGTTTAAGTTTTAAGGTAAAAACAGTTTAAGTTTTAAGGTAAAAAAGTTTAAGTTTAAACATAGTTAAGTTTTAAGGTAAAACAATGCACACACGACAAAATCCCGACAACAATCGCCCGAAAGGCGGCCAACTTCTCACACGATTGCCGACACGGCAAATCCCAACGCCCCCTGGGGTGAAACACCCGTTTGTCAGACATCTTTCCCTTGGGTCCCTTTAAAAACATCTCTCTCACACTTGCCTTTAAACAAGTGCAAGCCACACACAACATTATATAACAGAGATAAAGGGTGCCATACTCACGTGTCAGCTGTTCGGAGCGCCTAGCCTAGAATGAAGTAAAGGGGACAGTTAGTTTAAAGCTTAAGTTTAAGTTTTAAGGTAAAAACAGTTTAAGTTTTAAGGTAAAAAAGTTTAAGTTTAAACATAGTTAAGTTTTAAGGTAAAACAATGCCCAACGACAAAATCCCGACAACAATCGCCCGAAAGGCGGCCAACTTCTCACACGATTGCCGACACGGCAAATCCCAACGCCCCCTGGGGTGAAACACCCGTTTGTCAGACATCTTTCCCTTGGGTCCCTTTAAAAACATCTCTCTCACACTTGCCTTTAAACAAGTGCAAGCCACACACAACATTATATAACAGAGATAAAGGGTGCCATACTCACGTGTCAGCTGTTCGGAGCGCCTAGCCTAGAATGAAGTAAAGGGGACAGTTAGTTTAAAGCTTAAGTTTAAGTTTTAAGGTAAAAACAGTTTAAGTTTTAAGGTAAAAAAGTTTAAGTTTAAACATAGTTAAGTTTTAAGGTAAAACAATGCACACACGACAAAATCCCGACAACAATCGCCCGAAAGGCGGCCAACTTCTCACACGATTGCCGACACGGCAAATCCCAACGCCCCCTGGGGTGAAACACCCGTTTGTCAGACATCTTTCCCTTGGGTCCCTTTAAAAACATCTCTCTCACACTTGCCTTTAAACAATTGCAAGCAACACACAACATTATATAACAGAGATAAAGGGTGCCATACTCACGTGTCAGCTGTTCGGAGCGCCTAGCCTAGAATGAAGTAAAGGGGACAGTTAGTTTAAAGCTTAAGTTTAAGTTTTAAGGTAAAACAATGCACACACGACAAAATCCCGACAACAATCGCCCGAAAGGCGGCCAACTTCTCACACGATTGCCGACACGGCAAATCCCAACGCCCCCTGGGGTGAAACACCCGTTTGTCAGACATCTTTCCCTTGGGTCCCTTTAAAAACATCTCTCTCACACTTGCCTTTAAACAAGTGCAAGCCACACACAACATTATATAACAGAGATAAAGGGTGCCATACTCACGTGTCAGCTGTTCGGAGCGCCTAGCCTAGAATGAAGTAAAGGGGACAGTTAGTTTAAAGCTTAAGTTTAAGTTTTAAGGTAAAAACAGTTTAAGTTTTAAGGTAAAAAAGTTTAAGTTTAAACATAGTTAAGTTTTAAGGTAAAACAATGCACACACGACAAAATCCCGACAACAATCGCCCGAAAGGCGGCCAACTTCTCACACGATTGCCGACACGGCAAATCCCAATGCCCCCTGGGGTGAAACACCCGTTTGTCAGACATCTTTCCCTTGGGTCCCTTTAAAAACATCTCTCTCACACTTGCCTTTAAACAAGTGCAAGCCACACACAACATTATATAACAGAGATAAAGGGTGCCATACTCACGTGTCAGCTGTTCGGAGCGCCTAGCCTAGAATGAAGTAAAGGGGACAGTTAGTTTAAAGCTTAAGTTTAAGTTTTAAGGTAAAAACAGTTTAAGTTTTAAGGTAAAAAAGTTTAAGTTTAAACATAGTTAAGTTTTAAGGTAAAACCATGCACACACGACAAAATCCCGACAACAATCGCCCGAAAGGCGGCCAACTTCTCACACGATTGCCGACACGGCAAATCCCAACGCCCCCTGGGGTGAAACACCCGTTTGTCAGACATCTTTCCCTTGGGTCCCTTTAAAAACATCTCTCTCACACTTGCCTTTAAACAAGTGCAAGCCACACACAACATTATATAACAGAGATAAAGGGTGCCATACTCACGTGTCAGCTGTTCGGAGCGCCTAGCCTAGAATGAAGTAAAGGGGACAGTTAGTTTAAAGCTTAAGTTTAAGTTTTAAGGTAAAAACAGTTTAAGTTTTAAGGTAAAAAAGTTTAAGTTTAAACATAGTTAAGTTTTAAGGTAAAACAATGCACACACGACAAAATCCCGACAACAATCGCCCGAAAGGCGGCCAACTTCTCACACGATTGCCGACACGGCAAATCCCAACGCCCCCTGGGGTGAAACACCCGTTTGTCAGACATCTTTCCCTTGGGTCCCTTTAAAAACATCTCTCTCACACTTGCCTTTAAACAAGTGCAAGCCACACACAACATTATATAACAGAGATAAAGGGTGCCATACTCACGTGTCAGCTGTTCGGAGCGCCTAGCCTAGAATGAAGTAAAGGGGACAGTTAGTTTAAAGCTTAAGTTTAAGTTTTAAGGTAAAAAAGTTTAAGTTTAAACATAGTTAAGTTTTAAGGTAAAACAATGCACACACGACAAAATCCCGACAACAATCGCCCGAAAGGCGGCCAACTTCTCACACGATTGCCGACACGGCAAATCCCAACGCCCCCTGGGGTGAAACACCCGTTTGTCAGACATCTTTCCCTTGGGTCCCTTTAAAAACATCTCTCTCACACTTGCCTTTAAACAAGTGCAAGCCACACACAACATTATATAACAGAGATAAAGGGTGCCATACTCACGTGTCAGCTGTTCGGAGCGCCTAGCCTAGAATGAAGTAAAGGGGACAGTTAGTTTAAAGCTTAAGTTTAAGTTTTAAGGTAAAAACAGTTTAAGTTTTAAGGTAAAAAAGTTTAAGTTTAAACATAGTTAAGTTTTAAGGTAAAACAATGCACACACGACAAAATCCCGACAACAATCGCCCGAAAGGCGGCCAACTTCTCACACGATTGCCGACACGGCAAATCCCAACGCCCCCTGGGGTGAAACACCCGTTTGTCAGACATCTTTCCCTTGGGTCCCTTTAAAAACATCTCTCTCACACTTGCCTTTAAACAAGTGCAAGCCACACACAACATTATATAACAGAGATAAAGGGTGCCATACTCACGTGTCAGCTGTTCGGAGCGCCTAGCCTAGAATGAAGTAAAGGGGACAGTTAGTTTAAAGCTTAAGTTTAAGTTTTAAGGTAAAAACAGTTTAAGTTTTAAGGTAAAAAAGTTTAAGTTTAAACATAGTTAAGCTTTAAGGTAAAACAATGCACACACGACAAAATCCCGACAACAATCGCCCGAAAGGCGGCCAACTTCTCACACGATTGCCGACACGGCAAATCCCAACGCCCCCTGGGGTGAAACACCCGTTTGTCAGACATCTTTCCCTTGGGTCCCTTTAAAAACATCTCTCTCACACTTGCCTTTAAACAAGTGCAAGCCACACACAACATTATATAACAGAGATAAAGGGTGCCATACTCACGTGTCAGCTGTTCGGAGCGCCTAGCCTAGAATGAAGTAAAGGGGACAGTTAGTTTAAAGCTTAAGTTTAAGTTTTAAGGTAAAAACAGTTTAAGTTTTAAGGTAAAAAAGTTTAAGTTTAAACATAGTTAAGTTTTAAGGTAAAACAATACACACACGACAAAATCCCGACAACAATCGCCCGAAAGGCGGCCAACTTCTCACACGATTGCCGACACGGCAAATCCCAACGCCCCCTGGGGTGAAACACCCGTTTGTCAGACATCTTTCCCTTGGGTCCCTTTAAAAACATCTCTCTCACACTTGCCTTTAAACAAGTGCAAGCCACACACAACATTATATAACAGAGATAAAGGGTGCCATACTCACGTGTCAGCTGTTCGGAGCGCCTAGCCTAGAATGAAGTAAAGGGGACAGTTAGTTTAAAGCTTAAGTTTAAGTTTTAAGGTAAAAACAGTTTAAGTTTTAAGGTAAAAAAGTTTAAGTTTAAACATAGTTAAGCTTTAAGGTAAAACAATGCACACACGACAAAATCCCGACAACAATCGCCCGAAAGGCGGCCAACTTCTCACACGATTGCCGACACGGCAAATCCCAACGCCCCCTGGGGTGAAACACCCGTTTGTCAGACATCTTTCCCTTGGGTCCCTTTAAAAACATCTCTCTCACACTTGCCTTTAAACAAGTGCAAGCCACACACAACATTATATAACAGAGATAAAGGGTGCCATACTCACGTGTCAGCTGTTCGGAGCGCCTAGCCTAGAATGAAGTAAAGGGGACAGTTAGTTTAAAGCTTAAGTTTAAGTTTTAAGGTAAAAACAGTTTAAGTTTTAAGGTAAAAAAGTTTAAGTTTAAACATAGTTAAGTTTTAAGGTAAAACAATGCACACACGACAAAATCCCGACAACAATCGCCCGAAAGGCGGCCAACTTCTCACACGATTGCCGACACGGCAAATCCCAACGCCCCCTGGGGTGAAACACCCGTTTGTCAGACATCTTTCCCTTGGGTCCCTTTAAAAACATCTCTCTCACACTTGCCTTTAAACAAGTGCAAGCCACACACAACATTATATAACAGAGATAAAGGGTGCCATACTCACGTGTCAGCTGTTCGGAGCGCCTAGCCTAGAATGAAGTAAAGGGGACAGTTAGTTTAAAGCTTAAGTTTAAGTTTTAAGGTAAAAACAGTTTAAGTTTTAAGGTAAAAAAGTTTAAGTTTAAACATAGTTAAGTTTTAAGGTAAAACAATGCACACACGACAAAATCCCGACAACAATCGCCCGAAAGGCGGCCAACTTCTCACACGATTGCCGACACGGCAAATCCCAACGCCCCCTGGGGTGAAACACCCGTTTGTCAGACATCTTTCCCTTGGGTCCCTTTAAAAACATCTCTCTCACACTTGCCTTTAAACAAGTGCAAGCCACACACAACATTATATAACAGAGATAAAGGGTGCCATACTCACGTGTCAGCTGTTCGGAGCGCCTAGCCTAGAATGAAGTAAAGGGGACAGTTAGTTTAAAGCTTAAGTTTAAGTTTTAAGGTAAAAACAGTTTAAGTTTTAAGGTAAAAAAGTTTAAGTTTAAACATAGTTAAGTTTTAAGGTAAAACAATGCACACACGACAAAATCCCGACAACAATCGCCCGAAAGGCGGCCAACTTCTCACACGATTGCCGACACGGCAAATCCCAACGCCCCCTGGGGTGAAACACCCGTTTGTCAGACATCTTTCCCTTGGGTCCCTTTAAAAACATCTCTCTCACACTTGCCTTTAAACAAGTGCAAGCCACACACAACATTATATAACAGAGATAAAGGGTGCCATACTCACGTGTCAGCTGTTCGGAGCGCCTAGCCTAGAATGAAGTAAAGGGGACAGTTAGTTTAAAGCTTAAGTTTAAGTTTTAAGGTAAAACAATGCACACACGACAAAATCCCGACAACAATCGCCCGAAAGGCGGCCAACTTCTCACACGATTGCCGACACGGCAAATCCCAACGCCCCCTGGGGTGAAACACCCGTTTGTCAGACATCTTTCCCTTGGGTCCCTTTAAAAACATCTCTCTCACACTTGCCTTTAAACAAGTGCAAGCCACACACAACATTATATAACAGAGATAAAGGGTGCCATACTCACGTGTCAGCTGTTCGGAGCGCCTAGCCTAGAATGAAGTAAAGGGGACAGTTAGTTTAAAGCTTAAGTTTAAGTTTTAAGGTAAAAACAGTTTAAGTTTTAAGGTAAAAAAGTTTAAGTTTAAACATAGTTAAGTTTTAAGGTAAAACAATGCACACACGACAAAATCCCGACAACAATCGCCCGAAAGGCGGCCAACTTCTCACACGATTGCCGACACGGCAAATCCCAACGCCCCCTGGGGTGAAACACCCGTTTGTCAGACATCTTTCCCTTGGGTCCCTTTAAAAACATCTCTCTCACACTTGCCTTTAAACAAGTGCAAGCCACACACAACATTATATAACAGAGATAAAGGGTGCCATACTCACGTGTCAGCTGTTCGGAGCGCCTAGCCTAGAATGAAGTAAAGGGGACAGTTAGTTTAAAGCTTAAGTTTAAGTTTTAAGGTAAAAACAGTTTAAGTTTTAAGGTAAAAAAGTTTAAGTTTAAACATAGTTAAGCTTTAAGGTAAAACAATGCACACACGACAAAATCCCGACAACAATCGCCCGAAAGGCGGCCAACTTCTCACACGATTGCCGACACGGCAAATCCCAACGCCCCCTGGGGTGAAACACCCGTTTGTCAGACATCTTTCCCTTGGGTCCCTTTAAAAACATCTCTCTCACACTTGCCTTTAAACAAGTGCAAGCCACACACAACATTATATAACAGAGATAAAGGGTGCCATACTCACGTGTCAGCTGTTCGGAGCGCCTAGCCTAGAATGAAGTAAAGGGGACAGTTAGTTTAAAGCTTAAGTTTAAGTTTTAAGGTAAAACAATGCACACACGACAAAATCCCGACAACAATCGCCCGAAAGGCGGCCAACTTCTCACACGATTGCCGACACGGCAAATCCCAACGCCCCCTGGGGTGAAACACCCGTTTGTCAGACATCTTTCCCTTGGGTCCCTTTAAAAACATCTCTCTCACACTTGCCTTTAAACAAGTGCAAGCCACACACAACATTATATAACAGAGATAAAGGGTGCCATACTCACGTGTCAGCTGTTCGGAGCGCCTAGCCTAGAATGAAGTAAAGGGGACAGTTAGTTTAAAGCTTAAGTTTAAGTTTTAAGGTAAAAACAGTTTAAGTTTTAAGGTAAAAAAGTTTAAGTTTAAACATAGTTAAGTTTTAAGGTAAAACAATGCACACACGACAAAATCCCGACAACAATCGCCCGAAAGGCGGCCAACTTCTCACACGATTGCCGACACGGCAAATCCCAATGCCCCCTGGGGTGAAACACCCGTTTGTCAGACATCTTTCCCTTGGGTCCCTTTAAAAACATCTCTCTCACACTTGCCTTTAAACAAGTGCAAGCCACACACAACATTATATAACAGAGATAAAGGGTGCCATACTCACGTGTCAGCTGTTCGGAGCGCCTAGCCTAGAATGAAGTAAAGGGGACAGTTAGTTTAAAGCTTAAGTTTAAGTTTTAAGGTAAAAACAGTTTAAGTTTTAAGGTAAAAAAGTTTAAGTTTAAACATAGTTAAGTTTTAAGGTAAAACAATGCACACACGACAAAATCCCGACAACAATCGCCCGAAAGGCGGCCAACTTCTCACACGATTGCCGACAAGGCAAATCCCAACGCCCCCTGGGGTGAAACACCCGTTTGTCAGACATCTTTCCCTTGGGTCCCTTTAAAAACATCTCTCTCACACTTGCCTTTAAACAAGTGCAAGCCACACACAACATTATATAACAGAGATAAAGGGTGCCATACTCACGTGTCAGCTGTTCGGAGCGCCTAGCCTAGAATGAAGTAAAGGGGACAGTTAGTTTAAAGCTTAAGTTTAAGTTTTAAGGTAAAAACAGTTTAAGTTTTAAGGTAAAAAAGTTTAAGTTTAAACATAGTTAAGTTTTAAGGTAAAACAATGCACACACGACAAAATCCCGACAACAATCGCCCGAAAGGCGGCCAACTTCTCACACGATTGCCGACACGGCAAATCCCAACGCCCCCTGGGGTGAAACACCCGTTTGTCAGACATCTTTCCCTTGGGTCCCTTTAAAAACATCTCTCTCACACTTGCCTTTAAACAAGTGCAAGCCACACACAACATTATATAACAGAGATAAAGGGTGCCATACTCACGTGTCAGCTGTTCGGAGCGCCTAGCCTAGAATGAAGTAAAGGGGACAGTTAGTTTAAAGCTTAAGTTTAAGTTTTAAGGTAAAAACAGTTTAAGTTTTAAGGTAAAAAAGTTTAAGTTTAAACATAGTTAAGTTTTAAGGTAAAACAATGCACACACGACAAAATCCCGACAACAATCGCCCGAAAGGCGGCCAACTTCTCACACGATTGCCGACACGGCAAATCCCAACGCCCCCTGGGGTGAAACACCCGTTTGTCAGACATCTTTCCCTTGGGTCCCTTTAAAAACATCTCTCTCACACTTGCCTTTAAACAATTGCAAGCCACACACAACATTATATAACAGAGATAAAGGGTGCCATACTCACGTGTCAGCTGTTCGGAGCGCCTAGCCTAGAATGAAGTAAAGGGGACAGTTAGTTTAAAGCTTAAGTTTAAGTTTTAAGGTAAAACAATGCACACACGACAAAATCCCGACAACAATCGCCCGAAAGGCGGCCAACTTCTCACACGATTGCCGACACGGCAAATCCCAACGCCCCCTGGGGTGAAACACCCGTTTGTCAGACATCTTTCCCTTGGGTCCCTTTAAAAACATCTCTCTCACACTTGCCTTTAAACAAGTGCAAGCCACACACAACATTATATAACAGAGATAAAGGGTGCCATACTCACGTGTCAGCTGTTCGGAGCGCCTAGCCTAGAATGAAGTAAAGGGGACAGTTAGTTTAAAGCTTAAGTTTAAGTTTTAAGGTAAAAACAGTTTAAGTTTTAAGGTAAAAAAGTTTAAGTTTAAACATAGTTAAGCTTTAAGGTAAAACAATGCACACACGACAAAATCCCGACAACAATCGCCCGAAAGGCGGCCAACTTCTCACACGATTGCCGACACGGCAAATCCCAACGCCCCCTGGGGTGAAACACCCGTTTGTCAGACATCTTTCCCTTGGGTCCCTTTAAAAACATCTCTCTCACACTTGCCTTTAAACAAGTGCAAGCCACACACAACATTATATAACAGAGATAAAGGGTGCCATACTCACGTGTCAGCTGTTCGGAGCGCCTAGCCTAGAATGAAGTAAAGGGGACAGTTAGTTTAAAGCTTAAGTTTAAGTTTTAAGGTAAAAACAGTTTAAGTTTTAAGGTAAAAAAGTTTAAGTTTAAACATAGTTACGTTTTAAGGTAAAACAATGCACACATGACAAAATCCCGACAACAATCGCCCGAAAGGCGGCCAACTTCTCACACGATTGCCGACACGGCAAATCCCAACGCCCCCTGGGGTGAAACACCCGTTTGTCAGACATCTTTCCCTTGGGTCCCTTTAAAAACATCTCTCTCACACTTGCCTTTAAACAAGTGCAAGCCACACACAACATTATATAACAGAGATAAAGGGTGCCATACTCACGTGTCAGCTGTTCGGAGCGCCTAGCCTAGAATGAAGTAAAGGGGACAGTTAGTTTAAAGCTTAAGTTTAAGTTTTAAGGTAAAAACAGTTTAAGTTTTAAGGTAAAAAAGTTTAAGTTTAAACATAGTTAAGTTTTAAGGTAAAACAATGCACACACGACAAAATCCCGACAACAATCGCCCGAAAGGCGGCCAACTTCTCACACGATTGCCGACACGGCAAATCCCAACGCCCCCTGGGGTGAAACACCCGTTTGTCAGACATCTTTCCCTTGGGTCCCTTTAAAAACATCTCTCTCACACTTGCCTTTAAACAAGTGCAAGCCACACACAACATTATATAACAGAGATAAAGGGTGCCATACTCACGTGTCAGCTGTTCGGAGCGCCTAGCCTAGAATGAAGTAAAGGGGACAGTTAGTTTAAAGCTTAAGTTTAAGTTTTAAGGTAAAAACAGTTTAAGTTTTAAGGTAAAAAAGTTTAAGTTTAAACATAGTTAAGTTTTAAGGTAAAACAATGCACACACGACAAAATCCCGACAACAATCGCCCGAAAGGCGGCCAACTTCTCACACGATTGCCGACACGGCAAATCCCAACGCCCCCTGGGGTGAAACACCCGTTTGTCAGACATCTTTCCCTTGGGTCCCTTTAAAAACATCTCTCTCACACTTGCCTTTAAACAAGTGCAAGCCACACACAACATTATATAACAGAGATAAAGGGTGCCATACTCACGTGTCAGCTGTTCGGAGCGCCTAGCCTAGAATGAAGTAAAGGGGACAGTTAGTTTAAAGCTTAAGTTTAAGTTTTAAGGTAAAACAATGCACACACGACAAAATCCCGACAACAATCGCCCGAAAGGCGGCCAACTTCTCACACGATTGCCGACACGGCAAATCCCAACGCCCCCTGGGGTGAAACACCCGTTTGTCAGACATCTTTCCCTTGGGTCCCTTTAAAAACATCTCTCTCACACTTGCCTTTAAACAAGTGCAAGCCACACACAACATTATATAACAGAGATAAAGGGTGCCATACTCACGTGTCAGCTGTTCGGAGCGCCTAGCCTAGAATGAAGTAAAGGGGACAGTTAGTTTAAAGCTTAAGTTTAAGTTTTAAGGTAAAAACAGTTTAAGTTTTAAGGTAAAAAAGTTTAAGTTTAAACATAGTTAAGTTTTAAGGTAAAACAATGCACACACGACAAAATCCCGACAACAATCGCCCGAAAGGCGGCCAACTTCTCACACGATTGCCGACACGGCAAATCCCAACGCCCCCTGGGGTGAAACACCCGTTTGTCAGACATCTTTCCCTTGGGTCCCTTTAAAAACATCTCTCTCACACTTGCCTTTAAACAAGTGCAAGCCACACACAACATTATATAACAGAGATAAAGGGTGCCATACTCACGTGTCAGCTGTTCGGAGCGCCTAGCCTAGAATGAAGTAAAGGGGACAGTTAGTTTAAAGCTTAAGTTTAAGTTTTAAGGTAAAAACAGTTTAAGTTTTAAGGTAAAAAAGTTTAAGTTTAAACATAGTTAAGTTTTAAGGTAAAACAATGCACACACGACAAAATCCCGACAACAATCGCCCGAAAGGCGGCCAACTTCTCACACGATTGCCGACACGGCAAATCCCAACGCCCCCTGGGGTGAAACACCCGTTTGTCAGACATCTTTCCCTTGGGTCCCTTTAAAAACATCTCTCTCACACTTGCCTTTAAACAAGTGCAAGCCACACACAACATTATATAACAGAGATAAAGGGTGCCATACTCACGTGTCAGCTGTTCGGAGCGCCTAGCCTAGAATGAAGTAAAGGGGACAGTTAGTTTAAAGCTTAAGTTTAAGTTTTAAGGTAAAAACAGTTTAAGTTTTAAGGTAAAAAAGTTTAAGTTTAAACATAGTTAAGTTTTAAGGTAAAACAATGCACACACGACAAAATCCCGACAACAATCGCCCGAAAGGCGGCCAACTTCTCACACGATTGCCGACACGGCAAATCCCAACGCCCCCTGGGGTGAAACACCCGTTTGTCAGACATCTTTCCCTTGGGTCCCTTTAAAAACATCTCTCTCACACTTGCCTTTAAACAAGTGCAAGCCACACACAACATTATATAACAGAGATAAAGGGTGCCATACTCACGTGTCAGCTGTTCGGAGCGCCTAGCCTAGAATGAAGTAAAGGGGACAGTTAGTTTAAAGCTTAAGTTTAAGTTTTAAGGTAAAAACAGTTTAAGTTTTAAGGTAAAAAAGTTTAAGTTTAAACATAGTTAAGTTTTAAGGTAAAACAATGCACACACGACAAAATCCCGACAACAATCGCCCGAAAGGCGGCCAACTTCTCACACGATTGCCGACACGGCAAATCCCAACGCCCCCTGGGGTGAAACACCCGTTTGTCAGACATCTTTCCCTTGGGTCCCTTTAAAAACATCTCTCTCACACTTGCCTTTAAACAAGTGCAAGCCACACACAACATTATATAACAGAGATAAAGGGTGCCATACTCACGTGTCAGCTGTTCGGAGCGCCTAGCCTAGAATGAAGTAAAGGGGACAGTTAGTTTAAAGCTTAAGTTTAAGTTTTAAGGTAAAAACAGTTTAAGTTTTAAGGTAAAAAAGTTTAAGTTTAAACATAGTTAAGTTTTAAGGTAAAACAATGCACACACGACAAAATCCCGACAACAATCGCCCGAAAGGCGGCCAACTTCTCACACGATTGCCGACACGGCAAATCCCAACGCCCCCTGGGGTGAAACACCCGTTTGTCAGACATCTTTCCCTTGGGTCCCTTTAAAAACATCTCTCTCACACTTGCCTTTAAACAAGTGCAAGCCACACACAACATTATATAACAGAGATAAAGGGTGCCATACTCACGTGTCAGCTGTTCGGAGCGCCTAGCCTAGAATGAAGTAAAGGGGACAGTTAGTTTAAAGCTTAAGTTTAAGTTTTAAGGTAAAACAATGCACACACGACAAAATCCCGACAACAATCGCCCGAAAGGCGGCCAACTTCTCACACGATTGCCGACACGGCAAATCCCAACGCCCCCTGGGGTGAAACACCCGTTTGTCAGACATCTTTCCCTTGGGTCCCTTTAAAAACATCTCTCTCACACTTGCCTTTAAACAAGTGCAAGCCACACACAACATTATATAACAGAGATAAAGGGTGCCATACTCACGTGTCAGCTGTTCGGAGCGCCTAGCCTAGAATGAAGTAAAGGGGACAGTTAGTTTAAAGCTTAAGTTTAAGTTTTAAGGTAAAAACAGTTTAAGTTTTAAGGTAAAAAAGTTTAAGTTTAAACATAGTTAAGTTTTAAGGTAAAACAATGCACACACGACAAAATCCCGACAACAATCGCCCGAAAGGCGGCCAACTTCTCACACGATTGCCGACACGGCAAATCCCAACGCCCCCTGGGGTGAAACACCCGTTTGTCAGACATCTTTCCCTTGGGTCCCTTTAAAAACATCTCTCTCACACTTGCCTTTAAACAAGTGCAAGCCACACACAACATTATATAACAGAGATAAAGGGTGCCATACTCACGTGTCAGCTGTTCGGAGCGCCTAGCCTAGAATGAAGTAAAGGGGACAGTTAGTTTAAAGCTTAAGTTTAAGTTTTAAGGTAAAAACAGTTTAAGTTTTAAGGTAAAAAAGTTTAAGTTTAAACATAGTTAAGCTTTAAGGTAAAACAATGCACACACGACAAAATCCCGACAACAATCGCCCGAAAGGCGGCCAACTTCTCACACGATTGCCGACACGGCAAATCCCAACGCCCCCTGGGGTGAAACACCCGTTTGTCAGACATCTTTCCCTTGGGTCCCTTTAAAAACATCTCTCTCACACTTGCCTTTAAACAAGTGCAAGCCACACACAACATTATATAACAGAGATAAAGGGTGCCATACTCACGTGTCAGCTGTTCGGAGCGCCTAGCCTAGAATGAAGTAAAGGGGACAGTTAGTTTAAAGCTTAAGTTTAAGTTTTAAGGTAAAAACAGTTTAAGTTTTAAGGTAAAAAAGTTTAAGTTTAAACATAGTTAAGTTTTAAGGTAAAACAATGCACACACGACAAAATCCCGACAACAATCGCCCGAAAGGCGGCCAACTTCTCACACGATTGCCGACACGGCAAATCCCAACGCCCCCTGGGGTGAAACACCCGTTTGTCAGACATCTTTCCCTTGGGTCCCTTTAAAAACATCTCTCTCACACTTGCCTTTAAACAAGTGCAAGCCACACACAACATTATATAATAGAGATAAAGGGTGCCATACTCACGTGTCAGCTGTTCGGAGCGCCTAGCCTAGAATGAAGTAAAGGGGACAGTTAGTTTAAAGCTTAAGTTTAAGTTTTAAGGTAAAACAATGCACACACGACAAAATCCCGACAACAATCGCCCGAAAGGCGGCCAACTTCTCACACGATTGCCGACACGGCAAATCCCAACGCCCCCTGGGGTGAAACACCCGTTTGTCAGACATCTTTCCCTTGGGTCCCTTTAAAAACATCTCTCTCACACTTGCCTTTAAACAAGGTGCCATACAAGCCACACCATTATAAATTATAAACATTACAGTTGTAAACAGGATTAAGAAGACACAAACCTACCCCTAGTAGATGGTAAAGTGGCATAAAATATCGTTGAAAATATATGTATAAACTGCCAGTATCAATTGCATGGCCCTTAAGAGATTGGACTTACTTATATATAAACATTCATTTTAGGAGAAAGAACACCAGTGTGATACCTAGATTGATATCAAATGTACGTATTCGACATTTGTTCCATCTTGCAAACGTTCAAAAGTAGCCCGATCAAAGTTTGCTGTGCATTTGATTGCAGAAGATATTCTCCTCTATCCAACCATACCATCGGTCCTGCTTAGATCGCTTTATTCAAGAAAAAGGCCAGGGCCCATACTGGTTTCCCAGGGCCCATACTGGTTTCACACTATATTACTTATTGACTTACATCAAATTGCGTTCAACAACTTCAAATTAAAAAATGCTTACCAAATATATACGTGTGTATGTGCCATTTTGTTAACTTCATGTATAGATAATATGTCTTCTCACATGAAAAATTTAGTAAATAATGAATTTCGCACCTTTTGACAATACTGTTCTATGTTTCGTGAGCGAAGTTCAGTACTATACAATTTGGATGTTGGAGATTTCGTCTAACTGATACTATAGAGTAAACGGGGTAGAGATTTCGTCTAACTCATAAATAAGAAGGATTATAAATTAATAAATATCACTTACGATTTATTGTCCAATGTGTTCTTATATTTAATATGTTGTTATTCATTACAGAACAAAATAGAATAGGATTTGTAACATCCATATGTACTGTAGGCAACTTGAAAAAAACATGTGTTCCAGAAAAAGTTAAATTTCCTCGATATGATGGTTTTATTTATTCGTTACCTTGCTAATGTTTTTTGTCATAACATTTTGAGTTATATAGTTTATTGCAATTTATTTCAATTAACTGTTTGCCGACTTGTGTGTCGACTGTATGAACTCAATTGTTACGTAAATGAGTGACGGCATACTTCTAATTGTGTTTTGTTGTAATTAATTATTAATAAAATAAATGTTTTCTATTGATTGGACAGTCGGCTTTAATCATACATGTTTAATGCTTATTAAAAACAACTTGTGAATTAAAGAGTTCATGTTTGTCTTTAGTTAAACCTCTGTTTGTTACGCTATTTGTATCCATGTTCCAGTAGGGTCAGTGAACGAATGCACGCAACGTGCTACATGACAGTTGCGCTGGATGGCAACATCGAGTATGCAAAAACCGGTTATATTTATTTATTATATGCCTGTTTATTTTCCGGTGGAAATACACACAGATTGACATGCGCAAATACACCACGACAGATTAAAATTCCGTATCTATATGCGGTGTAAATACAAGATTGTGACGTCATACAGTGACGTGACCGGTTTGATGATGCTATTGGGCGGAGCATACGTATTGGAATGCATTATGGGGCGTGGCGTAATCATTGAAGCGATATTCATCCGCCCTTCATAATCTTAATTTTACGGTTAATAAAATGTAAACTCAATAACTTTTCGATGCTCATAGATTGTAGGTATATAATAAAAGGAATATTACGTTGCGGGAGCGATAAATGTGTTCGTATTGCACGACTCGTAGCGTGGGAAAATCCATATCTTACTCGACCTTCGGTCTCGTAAGATATTTATTTTTCCACGCTACTTGTAGTGCAATACAAACACAATACAATCCCGCAACGTAATATTCCTTTTATTATATACCTACGATCTATGAAGAGCGAAAAAACTATTAAATATACAGATTCAATACATTGTTTATTGGGGATACCTCGCTGAAAGTATTCCGCGCACTGTCTGACGTCACAATCTTGTATTTACACCGCATGTAGATACGGAATTTTAATCTGTCGTGGTGTATTTGCGCATGTCAATCTGCATGTATTTCCACCGGAAAATGTACAGGCATATAATAATCCGTATTTATTCTCTCCCTCTCTCTCTCTCTCTCTCTCTCGATGTGTATAAAGGAGCCCTCGATTATCCTTAACAACTTCTATTTTTCCTATAATGATTCAATAATTTATGAGCGACTGAATGTGATATAGTTATTCCATTTCTGTAATCTTGATTGATTCGAAAGCTTGGAAACGGTTATAATCAAAGCGCTGAAAGCGCTGGTGGTATAGGGGCATATGTAAGTTGAAAATATATGGCATAGATAATATAGACAAACATTTGAAACAATGACCTTTAAACACACCAAACCAAAAATGTGCGAAGCACACATATTGCCTGCCTATACAATACAAATAACTAATTTATCCTTGTATAAACAAAATAAAAAGATTGACAAAAAACTGAGCAGCGACCCTTAATTAAAATATTTCCGGTTCAGAAATCACTAAAGATTCACAATTTATATTGTAATCATGCTGATAAATGAAAGACAATCGAAAGCATGCTAGAGTTATGTTTCTTTTGCACTGCACATCTGTAGCTCTGAGTTTCCTATACAACACGTCTTAAATTGATACATTGGACATCTATTGAGACAATAACCGAAGAAATGAAAAATGAGTTTTACACCTAAAAAACCCAGATCAGATTTGTGTTCAAAATATTGTATCGATCTCTTAATCCCAATGTATACGTGTGACGACTTTGAAGTGGATCCGCGAAACAGAAACAAAGTTTTGACCCATTAATGCAAACCGTAACGGACAGACGGACGCACGGATGAACACAAAGACGGACAGACAGTCAGTCGCTCTGGACACAGTACAACGCTTGGGAAACACTCATTAACGAAACAAGGGCATGTGTTTTTCATGCGAAAGTCATATAATAAGTGAGAACATGAAAAGACAAAAATATACACACTCCAAACGCAGCATGCTAAAGTTATGGTAATGGTGCACTGCAAATGTGTAGGTCATAAGTTACCTACAAACCAAGTTTGGAAATGGATACAATGGAAATTAATTGAGACAATCGCTGAACTAAATAAGGAAAAATGAAGATAACTAAGATAAGCAGACCAGAGTTATGTACCTAGTATTTTGCCGTTCTCCTGATCACACGGTATAAGTGTGACCACTTTCAAATAAATCTGCCATACAGAAACAACGTTTTGACCAATACATGCAATCCATGACGGACGGACGAATGCACATTCAGGCAGACAGCCGGCCGGACACCGGATTATACCTCCAAGCTTTACAGACAGAGACAACTTATAAAGTATTGATTACAGAAGACTGGTTCGATGCGTCAAAACACGTCTGTGCTTAGGAAAGCTTAGATTATGGTATTTGTAAAGTATTTGCAAATTAATTGTATCTCCGAAATGGGACCGTACAAGGTTAATTTACAAAAACCTATTTAGACTATACTTCTATAGATACGTCTAGGACTAGATTACACGTTGACGAACGTTGAATCTTCAATTAGCGCAAATGCATATACATTATAATTTTAGTCCCAAAATCGGTAGAAGCGCCTCAATTATAAAATAAATAATGACCTTGCGGTTATAACTCGTGTGTATGTTGACATTTTCGGCCAACTTTCTTTCCGACGTTTGACAAAAGTCAATGCGACATGCGTCATTCGTCTTTCACAAATGGGCTAAGTCTATGTGAAAAAGAACCCAGTTGGTTGGGAAGATTGTTGTGTGGAGTACTGGTGTGAGAAAACCAGGAAACATATTTGTAGATGAACTGGCCGCCGTGATATAACGTAGAAAATGTTTAAAACGGCGTTAAACCACAATCAATCAGTGTTGAAATCTTATCTCTAATTTGTAGATTTAATTCCTATGTCCTAGTTGGGTCGACATACAGCGACACGTGAGAATATTCAACACAACACGCGACCTGTTTTACCAACAATTCTCCAGTAGCGGTGAGACCGTTAGTACCATTCTTTCATGGCATGTATACACAGTAGGACCTCTCTCTTTGGACGGATTATGTAATAACAACTCCTTACCCTTGACCACGTAGACTAAATATACAGCAAACAACATTTAACTAAGCCTGAAAGTATTATTTTGAATAGTAATTAAAACATTGTCGAAAAAGACAAACTTGCTGATTATCATTTATCTGTTAAGGTTAAATGTGTCTTAAAGGGGCAAAGGTTAAAATAATAACTGTAGACAAATATTTTCGTTATCTAGGTTATAGAAAAAAATTGATTCATGTTTCAAAGCATTGTTTGGAAAGGAGGAATTGCTCATTGTCAGCAGTTGCTCCGTAGGCAAATATACTTTCAACATTCGTATGTAACTAAGTTGCTATAACGGAAACGGTTCAATCCTTTCCTGTTTAAAGTCGCTTGTTGACGCATGTGCAGCAGACGGCTGCAGAATGATTATTCGTGACCCATTTCCTCTTTTTCCACAAAGCTATGTATAAACTATATATTTTTCCTTTTGATGTAAGGCGATATTGCTCGTTATCATTAATCTCTAGCATGTTATTCAAAATGTGTCCGGAAAGGAGATAGAGTAAAATAATGTCCACAGTAAAACGTTTAAATATGAAAAGAATTAATTTGAAACGTGTTTGAAAGCATTGTGTGAAAAGGAGAAATTGTTCATTGTCAGCAATAGCTCCATTTTCAACAATATTTCAATATTCGAACTGTTATATTATGACGGAAAGGGTTCCGCTTCCATGGGGAGGATGTAACCATTTCCCGCTTACAGACGCATGTGCAGCAGACGACAATCGGAAACATTGTGACAAAAGGAGAAATTGCTTATCGTAGGCAATTTCTACTTTTGCCACAATGGTTTCAACTCCTTTCAATAATTTTATTTACAGTGATTTGCACATTTCTCTATGTAAGTCGACTGTTGTAAACTAATGGGGTCACGGCACGGTCGACGTTACCTTACACCACTGACATTAAGGTCAATCATAGTTCAGAGTGTGTTTCACTCGTTTGAACTATTTTGTATCCGATGATTAATAAATGCAAGCGGATGGTTTTTCGTGATTCGGTCGAACCAATGAAATCGTTGAAAAGGCAGATTATAACCAATCAAAACTCGATTTTGGTGTAGGTATACACATGTGGACTGTGGTTGCAGCTTTAATCCGACTTTTCGAAATCAGCATGAGTATGGGATAGGCGCGAAACGCCCCTATCCCAAAAATGACTTTGGTGAGTGTAATTATCACGATAACCTATGAGAGAAAAAACACACACAAAAACTGGTATTGGTTACACAATTCGCAATATTATGTTATTTCTTTTACATAAATTGTAATAATTTTGTCAATTGAGAATATAATTTGAGAAATTTTGTTATGTATAAAACTATTTGCACTCAAATTGTCTACAGTATTGACTCATTTGCATGAATATCAACGAAAAAGAAACAAAATCCATGTGATGTAGAGATAAAATAAGTCGTATCGCTTTTATCATAACTATTGACGGAGGTATATTAGTTAAAGGCATTTTTTGATCTTTTAGGGAAATGTGTGATTGAACTTGAAAACTCGAGTTTTGATCTTGAATTTCAAAGGGGACATTGAGTCATATGACACATATTGTCCATATATAAGTCAACTACCGTTTAATAAGTGAACACAAACTAAACATAGAAAATGTTCGTCTGAAGTTGACACTTAGAAGAAATATTAATGAATAATTTCGAGTCACTTTCAATAAAATGTGGAAACTCTGTAAATCAATATGACATTTGACTATGATGCATTAAACCACATGGTGGTTTTTTTTCTATTATCTATTTTCTATAATTCCTTGTTTTGTACTTTTCCCCATTGTGTTCATATCCTCCACGGCATAGACTCTCATGCTGATTGAGACTTTCATATGACGAAAGACAATCGCTGCTTCAATCGAATATCTACGGCTAAACCCGTTATTAGCATAGTGGATCCGAACTGTCACCACTCCCGGCGGCGTATGTTCAGATGCTACATCTCAGACAGTTTTACTGGTATTCGAACAGTAAAGACTCTGCATACATAGATAATAATAATAATCGTAGATGCAGCATGTCCCATTTTGAATCGAAGCAGTTTATATGTAGCAGCAAAATGGAGGGGAAACAATTCAAGCGTCTTTTTTAAAGGTGCATTTAACTTGTGGTTCTCAAATGTATAGGAAAAGGTTACACGTACCAAGATCCAAATGGATACTGGTACTCATAGGTTCCTTGAAACCTTCTAGGACTAATAAACCAACAGAGCATAATCAAGCTGCGCAAATGCCATGAGGTCGCTTTTACGTAGAGTAGATGATCGCTTAATGAACCGTTATCATCTTTATAGTAGAGGCAGGGTGTGTCTATCTTCAGTTGTTACAACAAGGATTTATAATTTATAACCATTTAGACTTAACATTGTATCTTCACCTCAAACATGTTATTAATAGTCTATACTGCATTCATACATATTTTCTCGTCTATTGAAAGGTTCATTATTCCTTTAGAATTAAAATATTCATGGTAACTGTTTACCTAAAAATATGTTGCATCTGCTTCGAACATATCGTTGAATTATTTTCATAACTTCTTCAACTTGTTGTCTGCTGCGTCAGAAATCATGATAAACAAGGAAATAAGTAACCCCAATACATTTATTTGTCTCGTGTTTATATTTCAGGTACGATTGGAGACTGGAAGAACTTATTTGTCTCATGTTTATAATTTCAGGCACGATTAAAGACTGGAAGAACTTATTTGTCTCATGTTTATAATTTCAGGCATGATTGGAGACTGGAAAAACTTATTTGTCTCCTGTTTATATTTCAGGCACGATTGAAGCTGGAAAAACTTATTTGTCTCGTGTATTTCAGGCACGATTGGATACTTGAACAAATTATTTGTCTCGTGTTTATGATTTCAGGCACGATTGGAGACTAGAAGAACTTATTTGTCTCGTGTTTATATTGCAGGCACGATTGGAAGAACTTTTAAAAGATCCGGTTCCGGTTATGGCAGCATAACATAGAAATCGCTCTCGGTGAAAAAATATATTAATGTAAATTAAAGTTGAATTGGGAATTTGCGTATTGTGAAGGGCATTCAAGAAGTATGGACTAATACAAGCACTAAACACACGAAGCTCGAAAAGGTATATTGTACACAGATTGATGTTTTTCGCAAATCTTTGAAATGCTGATGTAACAGTTTATATTAACCGTGGAACAAAGGGACACTTTACTGTATCGGTCAGACTGAAGGGTGTATATAGGGTGATCAGTGCTCACTTCAAGGCGTCACGCCAAATTAATCATCGAGTATACTGGTCATATGTGTTAAGGCTACTGTTAAGGCTATGAGCACCAACTCTATCAACTCAACTCCTAAGGCACCACAAGGTTCTAAAAAGAGAGCACTTTCATCGCCAGCAGACCAGCACGAGCTCAAAAACCCAAGCCTGTGGTTGATTCAAGCATTATGGAAGAACCAATGAGTGAGAAAACAGAAATCACCACTACCATGAATGTTACGTTAACTCAGGATCAGATAGATCAGATGACACTTGTATTGAAAGATACATTTGAGCAACAAATGGCCAGCATGGTGTCCAATATTGTTGATGGTGTTCTTGGCGGACTAAAGGACCGAATACATACCCTAGAAGAGGAGAATATAAATCTCAAATGTAAAGTGGAGGCCCTCGAGTCTAAGGCGGACAGGGCCGAACAATATAGCAGAAGGAATTGTCTCCGTCTGTCTGGAATACCGGAGGAAAAGGGCGAATCTGTAGATTCAATAGTTATGAATATTGCGTCTGCAATTGAAACAAATTTAGTCATCGATGAAATCGACCGCACACATCGGGTAGGAAAACTCGAACCTTCAAGCACCAAACCCAGAGACATTATAATAAAATTCACAAGTTTTCGTGCAAGACAGAAAATGATGAGGAATAAGGCCAAACTTAAAGTGATGAACCATAAAACAGTATTTCTGAATGAGGACCTAACTTTGATCCGCAACAAGGTATTTTATTTGGCAAGGATCCTTGTGAGAGAAAAGAAGCTAGAAGGAGCATGGACTACAGATGGGGTTATACTGGCAAAAGATGGAAAACAGAAAGTACATCGCCTGGAAAGCTAGCATGATCTCGATCTGCTTGTTGCTAGTTGGTGTATTGACTAGTTTTTTGTAGACAGTATATACAGAGTGGCTCCCAATTTCAGTTATAACTTTTTATTCTCAAGCCTGAAAACGTTACGGTTCAACCGGTGTCAAACAGTATCCTATTATGGACTCAAACCTTTTGAAAATATACTATATTCGTTGTATAATCAAACGAATTAATCATTTGTAATTAATACAAAATAAAGTTTCCCATTTACCAAGTTGCATGCACTTAATGCACAAGTCACTTAGTTCATGTCTTATCTAAGGTTTCTGTCTATGTGTATTTCATATATATGTAAAGTACCAATTAAGACTCTTCCATTGTACAAATAAGTAAGAATAGTATGATTTAAATAAAAAATAAAAACATAAACAAAATTATATGACTTGTATGGTACGACAATGATAATCTCCTCCCTTCACTTAACTGTTTTTCACATGCTTCATGTTACAGATAATTCGAGAGTATGTGTCTTGCTTCTAACAGTGCTGTGACGGATTGGACAGCACGAATTGCGGTTTTGTCTGAAATGGTACTGGTCGATAATCCATTTACTGTTGTATTTTGAAAACACTGATGATGTTGGCTGCTTATATATGTATCCTTTGTACAAATGTGTGTGTACATTACCGTTTGTATATACAGGGTTGCTTGCTGTGCATTATTGAATGCGTATAATTTTCACACTAGAAACATGTCTGTATGAATCAAATTAATGATAGTTATATTGTGAAATTGTTACATTTTATGTTATTGAGGTTTGCTTGGGAAGATTGTTGTGTGGAGTACTGGTGTGAGAAAACCAGGGAATGCATGAGTAGGTGAACTGGCCGCCGTGATATGACTGAGAAATTGTTAAAAACGGCGTTAAACCCCAATCAAGCAATCAATGTTATTGAGGTATTGTATTGTGCAGATAATACTGTGTTTATAGACTACTCAGGCGTATCTTCGCTCAGATTGATATGTTAAATTTTGTCCTAAACAAACAACTCTAGGGAAGAGCATCGATCTGTTAAATACACTTCTATATTGATTTTGACTTATCAAATTGAGGTATTGTATTGTGCAGATAACATTGTGTTTATAGACTACTCAGGCGTATCTTCGCTCGGATTGATATATGTTCATACGACTGTTAAATTTTGTCCTAAACAAACAACTCTAGGGAAGAGCATCGATCTGTTAAATACACTTCTATATTGATTTTGACTTATCAAATCCCTATTTAACTAATTTGTATATATCTGAACTCACATTGATTTCACTATTCTTTTCTTAAACTATATGCATCTGATTTGTTTAATATCTTTTTTTGATTTTTTTTCCAACTTTTTGCCTTATGTTTTAAATTGTGTTATGTCGGCTGGGTTTTTGAGGTGGGGGACGTCGGTTGTTGATAGCAATTTGAACCGGTATCTGTGCGCCAAGCATTTTGTGAAGATTTATTATCCACCGTAGGCTGTGACGTTGGTGCTTGGCGCGCGGCTATTGGCTTGTTTCATGCATGTACACATGGCTGCAGCATTAATGGCTACTTTACGGTTAATCCTTTACAGGAGTTGTTCGAACTTTCTCATCAGATTTTGACATTTTTATATTTGCTCATTGTATCTCTTAATATATACTGTTTTACCCAGATCCTTACATGGATGCATTTTTTGCTATTGATACTCTGTGGAGATGTCGAGACCAATCCAGGTCCTCAGCCAGATGTTAATAGGTGTATTTCAATAATGCAATTAAACATACGTAGTATTCGTAACAAAATTGATTATATATCAGAACATTTTTCGGATTTCGACATTTTATGTTTTACAGAAACACATCTTGATGCAAATATTCAAAATCAAAATCTCGAAATCGAATCGCATGACAGTACTATGTATAGAAGTGATCTTTCACCACACTCCGGAGGTCTATTGGTTTATGTGTCTAATAAACTCGCATCCGAAAGAAGATTAGATCGATCTAGAACTAAACTCTGTTCAATGTATATGGGTTGAAATCAAATACAAATCCTCTAACTTCCTCTTATGTACTGTATATAGACCTCCTGGAACATGTGTAGCTTTTTGGGATATATTAAATATTAGTCTTGAAAGAGCCTTCGAATCATGTTCAAATATAATTATTGTTGGGGATTTTAATCAAAATTTACTTAACCCAAATGAACGTCATTTAAATCATATTATTTCACTTAACAACCTTAGTAATGTTATCAAAACCCCCACTCGTATTTCTAACAATTCAGCAACATTACTTGATCCAATATTAGTTTCCAATTCAATTCGTGTCACAAAATCTGATACACTAGACATAGCAAACAATATAAGTGACCATAAAGCTACTCTAGTACTAATTGATTTTGACAATATACTTATTTCTTGTACCAAACGTAAAGTATGGCTTTATAACAGAGCTAATTTTGCTGATCTAAACCGATTAATTGACAATCAAAACTGGGATTTCATTGACACATTAAACGTAAATAAAAGCTGTGATCGTTTTAACGCGATAATTTTGAATCTCATGTCGCAATGTATTCCATCTAAAACAATTACCATTCGACCTAATGACAGACCTTGGTATGACTCTGAAATAAGACGAATAAGTAGACAACGTGACAGACAAAAAAGTCCATTGCGACTAAACATAGACGTCTTGTAAATTGGGAAAAATACAAGAAATTAAGAAATAAAGTAAATAATTTAAAGAAATATGCTAAACAAAAGTATTTCAGCAAAATTGAAGAGTCTCTTATTAACACGCGGTCTGAAAATCCTAAAAAGTATTGGAAACACCTTCGAAGTCTTATCAGTAACAAGAATAAATCTGATTCTATCCCAATTTTGAAAACTATAGAAAATAACTCAGATGTTTTCCATTTTACAAACGAAGAAAAAGCTGAATGTCTTAATGAATATTTTACTTCTATTTCGACGATAGATGATACTGTTGCATTTCTACCCGTTTCCACCCATAACACAGAAAAACGTCTTTCTAATATTAACATTTCTGTTGCTGATGTTGAAGGTATTATTAATTCTTTAGATGTTAACAAAGCTGTTGGTCACGACCAAATAAGCCACAAATTGCTTAAATCAACAATGTATAGCATCTCAAAACCTTTATGCAAGCTTTTCAACAAGTCACTAGAAAATGATTGTTTTCCAAATACATGGAAAAAAGCAGTTGTAATACCATTATATAAAAAAGGGGACAAGTCTAGCGTTAATAATTATCGACCTATTTCTTTGTTAAGTTGTATTGGTAAACTCATGGAAAGATGTGTCCACAAATATATATATAATTATCTTAACCTAAATGACTTGATATACAAAAAACAATCAGGATTTCTAAAAGGTCATTCCACATCTCACCAATTATTAGAAATATATCACCAAATAGTTACGTCTATAGATTCTAAACAAAATGTATGTATGGTATTTTGTGACATCTCAAAAGCATTCGACAGAGTCTGGCATAAAGGTCTTCTCTTTAAACTTAATCAACTAGGAATAAGTGGTTCTCTTTTGAACTGGGTGGAAGATTATCTTAAACACAGACAGCAATCAGTGATAGTAGGCACAAGTACGTCAAGGTCAAGGCCGATAAATGCTGGTGTACCGCAAGGCTCTGTCCTCGGACCTTTGTTCTTTTTGGTCTATGTAAATGACATATCTGAAAACCTCCTTAGTATCTCAAGACTATTTGCGGATGATACATCTCTTGCTTGTTCCGCCAGTTCTATCGATGACATTGAGGGTATCTTAAACCATGATCTACTTGTTATTTCTGATTGGGCAAAGAGATGGTTAGTAACATTTAATCCGAGCAAGACCGAAGCTCTGATGTTCTCAAATAAAAGTTCTCCTAAACCTCATTTGGTTTTTAATGATGTTCCAATTCAGTTCGTCGAAAGTCATAAACATCTTGGCCTGACTTTTTCTAGCAATGGTAAATGGCGGGATCATATAAATCAAATAACAAACTCGGCGTCCAAAGTCCTTGGCATGATGAGAGCGGTTAAATTTAAAATTTGCCGCGATTCTTTAAACCAAATATATATATCCTTCCTTCGACCAACTCTTGAATATGCTTCTGTAATTTGGGACAACTGTACTAACGCTGAAAAGGACTCTCTTGAAAAAATCCAAACTGATGCTGCCCGAATAGTAACGGGTCTAACACGGTCTTCTTCACTTGTGAACATCTATAATGAAATAGGATGGTTATCATTAAATGATAGACGCAAATATCAAAAGCTCGTTTTAACGTACAAAATTGTAAACGGTCTAACGCCAAACTATTTAGCCGACATATTTCCTTCTTCCGTAGCTGAGAGAACATATTACCCATTACGTAATGCTCATGATATAGATATAGTTGCTCGTCGTACTGAAATATTTGCGAACTCATTCATACCATCTGCTGTGTCACTATGGAATAACCTGCCTTTCGAATTGAAGACTTTACAATCTCTTCCTATGTTTAAGTCAAGACTCCTCCAGCTAGACCCGGCCGGGTAGCTCAATTGGTAGCGTATCTGACCCGTGATCTGGAGGTCACGGGTTCGATACCCGGTTGCGGCGACATTCTTTCGGGCGATTTTTCATCGCTTCTCACCTCTGATCTATGTGAGAAAGTAGTCAGTGGCTTCGAAATAATGTTGTGTAAGTACTGGTGTAGGAAAGCCAGGAAAACATGGGTAGGTGCACTGACCGCCGTGATATGACCAAAGCTGTTGAAAGCGGCGTTAAACTCCAAACAAACTCCTCCAGCTGTTTCCGGTTTCAACTGTTCCAAAATATTTTTCTGTTGGTGAACGCAAATTTTCAATAATTCACGCCAGGCTCCGCAACAACTGCAGTGACCTTAAATCTCACTTATACGCTAATCATCTATCAAACAGTGATATTTGTAGTTGTGGTGCATGGGTATATTGAAGATGTGGAACATTTTTTCTTCATATGTAATAAATATAACCAACACAGATTAAAATTATTTCGTAAACTTCACAAGTATCATCCGCTAGGGGTTAATGTGCTACTATATGGATCTCAAAACTTAAATTACCATGAAAATTCGAACATTTCTTTAGCAGTGCAACAATTTATTAAAGCAACAGAAAGATTTTAAAGATATTTATAAAGTGGTGGCTTAGTCTGCAGATTCTAAGATAACACAATTAGCTATCAAAGGCTGACTCTATCCGTCCATTGAATTCCGGCTGACATATATATCAATTTATTTTATTTTTTCCTTTTTCTTAAACATTAAAATTATTCTATAGATTCTATACATCAATTGATAGTTATAGTGTAACTTTTCAAATGATTTCCCAGAAATAGAAACTTCATAAATATTTAAATTTCAACACTATTATTGATTACACAATTTGAATTTTCTTCAGAATTTCTTTCCATATTACTATCTTGTTCTATTTGTAAATATCTGTCTGTTGTTTTTCTTGTTTTTGCTTGTTTTTCTTTCTTTTTCATTTACTTACCAATAAATTACTTTGAACATTTTCGTGTAAATATTTTCAAAACTGGAACGGAATATATGTCTTCAAAAACAAAAAATGCTAAAACATATACAATTCCTATAATATAGAAGACATTACAAATGTGTAACTCAAATGATTAGGGAATGGCCTTTCCTAAGTTGAGAGAACTTGTGGCCAGACCCTTTTGCCTTTATAAAAATATTAAACTATGTACAAATATGTATGTTTGTAAATACTATATGTTATTTTGGTAATAAAATATGTTTAAACTAAACTAAAGAACTTATTTGTCTCCTGTTTATATTTCAGGCACGACTGGAGACTGGAAGAACTTATTTGTCTCGTGTTTATATTTCAGGCACGACTGGAGACAGGAAGAACTTATTTCTCTAGTGTTTATTATTTCAGGCACGACTGGAGACTGGAAGAACTTATTTGTCTCGTGTTTATTATTTCAGGCACGAATGGAGACTTGAAGAACTTATTTGTCTCGTGTTTATTATTTCAGGCACGACTGGAGACTGGAGGAACTTATTTGTCTCGTGTTTATTATTTCAGGCACGATTGGATTCTTGAAAAACTTATTTGTCTCGTGTTTATATTTAAGGCACGATTGGAGATTGGAAAAACTTATTTGTCTCGTGTTTATATTTCAGGCACGATTAGAGATTGGAAGAACTTATGTGTCTCGTGTTTATATTTCAGGCACGATTGGAGACTGGAAGAACTTATTTGTCCCGTGTTTATATTTCAGGCACGACTGGAGGCTGGAAAAACTGATTTGTCTCGTGTTTATATTTCAGGCACGATTGGAGACTTGAAAAACTTATTTGTCTCGTGTTTATATTTCAGGCACGATTAGAGACTGGAAGAACTTGTGTGTCTCGTGTTTATATTTCAGGCACGACTGGAGACTGGAAGAACTTATTTGTCTCGTGTTTATATTTCAGGCACGACTGGAGACTGGAAATACTTATTTGTCTCACGTTTATATTTCAGGCACGATTAGAGACTGGAAGAACTTATGTGTCTCGTGTTTATTATTTCAGGCACGACTGGAGACTGGAAGAACTTATTTGTCTCGTGTTTATTATTTCCGGCACGACTGGTGACTGAAAGAACTTAATTGTCTCGTGTTTATTATTTCAGGCACGATTGGAGACTGGAAGAACTTATTTGTCTCGTGTTTATTATTTCAGGCACGACTGGAGACCGGAAAAACTTATTTGTCTCGTGTTTATTATTTCAGGCACGACTGGAGACTGGAAGAACTTATTTGTCTCGTGTTTATATTTCAGGCACGACTGGAGGGAGACTGGAAAAACTTATTTGTCTCGTGTTTATAATTTTAGGCACGACTGGAGACTGGAAAACTTATTTGTCTCGTGTTTATAATTTCAAGAACAATTGGGGACTGGAAGAATTCTTTTGTCTCGTGTTTATCATGTCAGGCACGATAGGAGACTGGAAGAACTTTCTGACTGTCGCCGAGAGTGAAGAATACGACAAGTGGATTGACGAAGAGATGGAGGATTCCAAGATAAAGTTTCAATTCGAATAACGGAATCATAGTTCAGCCTCGTCAGGTGGGAATCGGATCTGCTGAAATTATATATATACACAGCAGACTGTAATCAGTCCCTTAGTTTGAACTACAGGCATATATATCAATCAGAACTGCATCAATATGAGCTGTTCCACGAGAAACATAGTTGTCTAAACATGCCGCGCAGGCTAACCCGGACAGACAATTTTTGCCCCCTGTGGAATTTCTGTTTCCGGAATCATTACTCTCAGTATACCTTTATCCCCCTGAGACGGAATGTGTCGGCCCTGATTAGCCTGCGCGAACTGCGCAGGCTGATCTGGGTCGATACATTACGCATAGTCCATAATGTGGGTTTTCTCGTGGAACGGCTCATATGTTTATGCAGGTATACACTCTCTCTCTCTCTCTCTCTCTCTCTCTCTTTCTGACACATGTTTATTTCTCCGCCTTTTTAGCCAACGAGAGGAATCCTTCATTTCATGTTGAAATATTGTTTCAAAATAGAAAATATTGTTACTATCATATTATAATATATAGCTGTTCGAAGCAGTTACACATAGTGTCAGCTGATATTTGTCTTCTGTCTATCTATTTCCAAAAGATTAATTCGTTTAACCTTTGAGAAATAAAGCTACAGTATACACGTTCGCGTGTGACACAATTAAACAAACAGTTTCATTATTTTAACTGTTTTCTTACCAGTAGAATTATACCATCTGACTGGTCGGTCCTACTCCACGTTATGAGATGATGTAACGGGGTGAACTTATACTGTTTCGTATGGAACGGCGGAGCTGCCTTGTTTGATGTTACAATGTAACGTTCAGTCGCAGTAGCATTGTACGTGACGGTTTATGGTGAGACAGAATGTTCATTGTGTATACATATGGTAGGGTCAACATTACGTGAGCTAGTTCATACATATGACGACACCTCTAATATATGTGACGGTATTATCATTACGTGTGACAGACCTTTCATTGTGTATACATATGGTAGGGTCAACATTACGTGAGCTAGTTTTACCCTGATGTGTGAACATGTTGTTCATACATATGACGACACCTCTAATATATGTGACGGTATTATCATTACGTTTGACAGAAAAGTAATTGCGTGCGTTGGAGTCGACATTATGTGTGGTGTTTTCACTTTAATATGTGACACATATATTCATCCTTGTGACGACATTTATAATACATATCACGGCAGTTCTAACATGTGCGAAGGTTTCATCATTATATGTGACAGACTCGTAATTCCATGTGGTGGAGTCAACATTACGTGTGGCAGTTTCATCTTGAGATGTAACACTTTTATTCGCACATGTAATGACACAATTGGTACATGTGACGGTTCTATCAGTATGCGTGACAAAATAGTCATTACATGTGGTGGCGTTCATCGACAAGTTGCATTACATGTGGTGGCGTTCATCGACAAGTTGCATTCCATGTGGTGGCGTTCATCGACAAGTTGAAAGATTCAATCCAATAACTTCTACCTAACGACTTGTCGAGGTTACGTATTCAGCACAAAGTCGTATTAGAAACCCAAATGTCGAGTTATCGCGAATGCTTTTAAGTCGACGAGTCAATGGCGGATTCCGTATACATGTACATGTAATGGTTTGCCAGGTACAGATTACGTTTGTTTTAACCCTTTCCCTCATATAGCAGTTCTGCAGCAGACGACTTTGAACGTATTTTGTCAAAAATAGAAAATCTCCATAATTGAATGGATAACCTATGACAAAAAGTGGAAAACATTGTGGCAAAAGGAGAAATTTGTTTTGTGCAATTTCTTCTTTTATCACTATGTTTTCAAAAAGCCGTCTGCTGCAGAGGCGTCAGAAAGCGTCTATATGAGGGAAAGGGTTAAAGGAGCAAGTTGCTCTATTACTTCAGTAAAGACATGCACACAGTTATTATACAGCATATTTATATATATTTTCGCAGACTAGTTGATATTAATAACAGGTAAATATTGAAATGTTCAACATTAAAATTCGTAAATGATCTATTAGAGAAAAAACATGTTGATACTTTACAAGGTATGTCAATTATCAGCTGCAAAGCAATCATGTATACAATCCTAAATGCAGACTGATTATTTGTCAGATAACCTATATGAGTGAAAGTTTTCCTAATTTGGTGAAATATTAAGGTCATTAAATTGGATACACTTATTGTTGGTGTAAAGCATGTGAAAATTCAGATCGGCATGACGCCAGATATGATCAACAATATAAAGAGGAAATTATCTCAACGTCATTACAGCTAATGGCGGTACCCACTGTTGAGTGTAGACGCCATCAGCCGAGTCTCTATTTATCATCGGATATTCCACCCAGTCCTACCAGAGCCATCGGTGTAAATTTACATGTAATTCAGTCCTAGATTCATCTGTTGACAAACATTCAGAGCTTTAGGCTTATTTGATTATGCTATTTCCGTTTAGATTAAACGTATTTATTGATTACGAAACAAGCTTTTTAGCTTATATAAATACTGTTCGAAGTCTGCTTCCTGGAGACTTTACTAGTACTCGTGCCGTTTGTGTGGAAACATCCCAAATGGCAGAATCCGAGACCTTGGGTACGAGAGGCCGACAGTAACTGCCGACTTTCTTCCACATGTACGACCTTTTACCTTTGTATATGACCCATTTACGGAGAGTCAATAAGGTCGCTTATCGCACGATGATGATGTAAGATATAACAATCTGTTAAAATCAAGAGTGATCAAACATTATTCAGGATTTCAACATTTTAGATGAAACGTATACATGTACATGTCTGTAACTTCTCACGAAAGTATTCATTTATGGACTTATTAATGCACACGTATATCTTATACTATTTATAGAAATTATCGGAAATGAGAAAGAAAAAAACAGTATTTCCTATTGAGAAAAAAGTACAATGAGTTGTCATAAGTCGCCCTGGAGCTATAAAGTGTCGTCACGTTTATAACGCCACCACCTACGTCAAAATACATATTCGCCAGGTAAAAGCACCAAATACAGAGCTGCTTTTGTCAACATATAATGTCAGTTACGAGAAAGAACATGCATTTTCATCTATCGTATATGTAAACTATTAAATTGATAGCGATGCGGGCTGTCAATCCAGGGGTCGTGAGTTTGAATCCCAGCTTGGTCGACATTCTTTCTGACGTTTGACAAAAATCATTGGACTAGCGTCATTCGTCTTCCACCAAAGGGATAGCAGTCTATGTGGAAACATAGCCAGTTGCTTAGAAGATTGTTGTGTGGAGTTTTGGTGTGAGAATGCCAGGAAACATATGGCAATGTGAACTGGCCGCCGTGAGATGACTGACACATTGTTAAAAAACGGCGTTAAACCCCAATAAATCAATCAATCAATGTAAAACATAATTGACATGAGCCGAATTACGAGAAAACCAACATTATGGAATATGCGTAACGTATCGATCCAGATCAGCTTGCGCAGTCCGCGCTGTTTAATTCGGTCCCACACATTCCGTCTAAGGGGGATAATGAGAAAACCAACATTATGGACTCTGCGTAATGTATCAACCAATATCAGCCTGCGCAGTCTGCGCATGATAATCCGGGCTGACACATTTCGTCTATGGGGGATACTAGTATAGAGTAATGATTCCTGAAACAGAAAATCCACAAGAGGCGAAAAATGTCTGTCCGTGTTAGCCTGCACGGCATACTTAGACTGATCCGAGTCCACCAGGTTGGTTTTCTCGTGAGGCTGCGGCGATAAACATCTGCGTAATGTATCGACCAGATCAGCCTGCGCTGTCCGCGCAGACTGATCCGGCCGACACATTCCGTCTTAGTGGGATATATGTATAGAGTAGTTATTCCTGAAACAGAAAATCCACAAGAGGCGAAAAATGTCTGTCCGTGTTAGCCTGCGCGGCATACTTAGGCTGATCCGAGTCCACAAGGTTGGTTTTCTCGCGGGACGGCTCATATGCAATTTAACGTTTAATATTATAATTCATGTCCCTCGTGATATTACTCACGAACAACTAACTCGTGCATACACACTCGTTTATTACGTGCGGGAAATATCGCCTTGGATATACACTCCGTATCAGTTACGACATGGGCAATTGGTGGGTAGTTGTTTGGGAAGAATGTTGTGTAGAGTAAAGTTGCGAGTGAGTCTTAAAACACACGGTTATTTGAGCTGGTCACCGTGATATAACAGGAAAACTGGGCGTTTAAAACAGCGTTTAGCACCAACCGATCACTTATTAATGATATGTCGAAACAGGGATTCGACTGGACTCATTTTCGTCTGACTCAGCATATTTGTTTAACGGAAACCCCATTGCATAAATTATTATATCCCCTTCACCATTGACACGTTTGTACTGGATTATTTAACGCTGATACATCATACCAGGGCTCTTGTTTTAACCTGTATGATAGCTCCTATCCTTGTAAATCGGTTATCAGATATGAGACGTCCCGCGAGAAAACCTACATTATGGACTCTGCGTACTGTATCGACCCAGATCAGCCTGTGCAGTCCGTGCAGGCTTATCCGGGCAGACACATTCCGTCTCAGGTAGATAAAGGTATAGAGTAATGATTCCTGAAACAGAAAATCCACAGGAGTCGAAAAGTGTCTATCCGGGTAAGCTTGCGCGGCTTGCTTAGACTGACTGGTTTTCTCGCGGGATGGCTCATATCATATATATCGACAGGTTTTTAAGTAACCTAAAAGGTTTGTAGTTGCACACAATTCTGCATATGATACCGTCCGTGGGGAAGGTCAAGTTGGCACTTGTAACAGTGTTAGTTTAGATCAGCATGTACATCTCCACAGTCCTATCATAATCTACACACATTAACAGAATGTACGCACATTGACAGAATCGTCTAATAAGCTTGTTAAAGTAATATCCGAACAGTGTATGTCTGGATTAGACTGTGAGTGCACGGACTAATCTGGATCTACACTTTTTACAAAAGCCAATGTGTACCTTTACACATAGACAGGTTCAACTATAGGGTTGGTTTTACCAAGTCATAGCAAACAAGTGATCATGCACTCATTTGTTTAACGCAAATAAATATCAGTCGGGATGATAAGTATCGTATCTAACATTAGATGGTACATATATTACCTGTACGGTTTCATTTCTCGTAATTTGCGATAAATAATTTTATTTATAAAATCAGATTTGTTAATGGCGAAGGGCACGTTATATATTAGACGTCATTTTACATAACCAGCGATATATCTCATGGGAAATATGTCATACTGGGAAATTATTAATTTTCTCATACTCATACATTTCTTTAACTCTTTCAGCGCCAAAGGCAATATTGAGCTTTTTGCAAACAATGCAGATTCAGGTGAGTCAGCTCGTGACGAGCTGTCTCACCTGAAATCTGCATTGTTTGGCTGTGAGCTATAAAAAATATTCCAAAAATCCTATAACATGAAAATAGAGTCGTCCGAGTTTGAACATGGAAGAGTCTAATTTAAACAATTCGGTGCTGAAAGGGTTAAGTCATCGTTATATATGTAATACATATACTCGATCGTCGCCATATAATATATGATTTATTTACTAATAGGCATTTCATTCGAGAGCTGTTATGTCTATTGATTTTCCGCACACAAATCGCACTCCTGCTCATACTCTCATTTGATACGCTCGTGTAAATACCACTCGGAATAGATTTCAACAGTTCAATGGGGATGGATTGATGGATTAGTTGGTGATCAATTTATGCTGACACCAGCCAGTCAGTCGTAATGCTAACCATGCAACCCCGAGCGCCACGGAGGGTAGCCATTACTAACATTTATAAAGTCTTTGGTATGATCCGGCCAGGGATCGAACCTGAGACCTCCCATAACCGAGGCCGACGCTCTACCGCTACACAATCGAAGCGGTAGTAAAAAGGGATAACAAGCAAGTGTAGAATGAACCAAAATCAGTATCAGTCATTACAGTTAGAATTACAGTTTCTTAAACAAAAAACAACAAAAAATTGGCTCTGTTAGATATGAAATAATTTACGATTTTTGGTACTGTGAATGATCAATTTAAACAGCGCTCATGTTCTGTGTCAGATAAGTTTATATTAGTCTATTGTTCGGCATCCTTTATCATATACTTGCGGATTTGTAATATTTCAGTTTCGTTTGCCTTGAAAAAATATGAGAAAGACAATCGTATTTTTTTGTAAAATGCTCGTTAGTAGTTTTTCGTAACAACTGTATAGTCCTTTGTCTCAGAATCATCGTCTACTATTTAAGGGAAACGCGAAAGGGGCTTATGATGATCTCATAAGTGTTCATCCTTGATAAGTTTACTTTACCAAACACTTCTGTGCACTTATGCAGCTTTATCAACAGGGTTGACACAAGTTTTAATATTGCGTAATACTAGATACAGCTTACGAGATAAATAGGTCCGTGTTGAGACAACGTGCATATTTACTTAACCCTATTCACTAATTAACCGTATCATACTAAACATTGGATACTTAAAATAACTGCCTAGCCAGGGATATGTATAATATGTTTCTCAAACATAACTTTCGAGTACTCTACTTTTAAATCATATAAGGTAAAAATATAACATCTACGATAATACTAATACTAATAATAATAAAGGCTTTATTTAGAGAGGGCACTCATTTGATATAGTACATGTATGCAAGTCAATCTTCCATGAGGGCCTCAAACATGAACAAAATGAAACATGAATAAACGTGTGTTACATGATATACAATTATAATACAGTTGTCATTGAATTAAGATGGGTTTATCCAACTTTAATCCTGGGATTTGAAATGCTTAACAGACGTTAAGTTTTTAATATATGAAGGAAGTGAATTCCAAACTAGTAAACCGGAAAATGTAAATATATTTCGATATATTTAAAGTTAGGTTTTGGTGTATACAACTGGAATGCATTGGATGAACATACGAGTCTTGCAAAGAATATCAGACATGAAAGTAAATGAAGTCCTAATGTAATCAGGTTCAGTTCCACGTAATGTTTTAAATATTTGAAGGGCTTTCTGATATATAACTCGTTCGGGAAATGTCATCCATTTAAGTTCAGCAAACATTAAAGATAAAGGGGTGGTAAAATCATAATCAAAGACTCTGAAGTGAAGAAATCGTGCATAAATAGTGAAGGTCATAATCGAGAAAAGTGTCTATATCGAAAAACAAGTTCAGTTAGACGGTTTCTTGACTAGCATTGCACTGTATCGAACCAAACATTGCTTCATGGTCTTCGACCATACTCGGTGAAGTACAGGATCGAGCGGCGTCGGCCAGTATCACACCCTTTTGCAGGAGCTGGAGAGGTAGTCAGGGGGCGATAACATGATTTACCTACGGATAAGCGCCAACATATTCTACTTGTTGCTATAACGGGCCATCCAACACATCACCAAGTAAAATAGGCATGTAGAAAATGTGCATGCCAGTTCACGGTTCTATTCCACTATACAATACCTAAAATTACATAAGTAACAAAAACAATACGTTCCAGATGCTCACAGATGGACTATAGGGGAATCAGACGCGCAGCAACCTTACGAGGTATGCGTAATCTTCGTAAGAATGCTTTGCTAGAGCATTGAGACAGGCGCATGGTTCTGGACGGGAACTTCAGGGCAACCGCAACTTCTTCGTGCAGCTGACTTGCGGCATTTTTAAGGCAGTCTTGACACTTGATAGAGAGCCGTAACGGGGTGACAACGTATGAAAGGTTACAACCATTGGTGGGGCTGCCTTGTGGCTGCATTGCCACATTTCAAAATCGCTAGAGGTTTGCAGTAAAAAGCCAGCATGTCGAGAAGTTTGTCTGCAACGTTGGGTTAAACCTGCGGATTGGAAATTTTGGAAGATGGTCTTGTGACAGCCCTACGTAATTAAGAGCTTTTTGACAAATAATTGTTCGCCAACATGTACGGGCTTCCGCATAGGTGATGTGAAATAGACTGAAGAACCCATCCGGGTGAGAGCACAAATTTAACCATATAAGCCGTCCCGCGAGAAAACCATTGTGGACTCTGAGTAAAGTATCGACCCGGATCAGCCTAAGCATGCCGCGCAGGCTAACTCGGACAGACAATTTCCACCTCATGTGGATTAGCTGTTTTATGAAATATAACTCTATACCTCTATCCCCCTGAGACGGAATTTGTCGACCCGGATTACCCTGCACGGACTGTGCAGGGTGATATGGATCGATACATTACGCAGAGGCCTTAATGTTGGTTTGCCTCGTGGAACGGCTCATATTAAGTAGTATACGTAGTGTGATGTGGGAGCGTTATGTTATATCTGTATTTGTCTATATTTGGAGGCTCTTTACTGGTCACCTAATTGTGTCTGTGTTGTCTTACCACATTTCAGCTAATAGGTAGTAATTTAGAATTCTAAATTATTATTCTTTTAATAGATTTTCCGAATTGATGTCATTCTCTAAATATGTTTTTGATTGTTCAATAATAGCGGAATGGGGTTTGAATGTCATTATGAAATGTAGAAAACTATGTGCAACTTCTTCTTTGTCCAAGTTGTTGTCATAGGTCATCCACTACAAAAGACCTCACACAGTGTCTGTATAATGAAAGCGGTTACGTGTTCACTGCCTAATATATGCAAGACAAGAAACAAGCAGAATACCTATATCTCGTTGCAGGACGAATGTTAATTGATAATGTCAGATAGTTTACAGCCTAACAACAATGTCTAACCATCTTTCTACTCTACGCCACTTGAAATATCATTCATAAAAACCGTGATGAGAGATAAAGTTTGATAAAAATTAATTGTTTTATGAAACACTATGTCGGTCAAAAGCTATACATAATTTCTGCTTTTGTATAGGTAAACTTCCGAGAATAAAGACATTTTGGAAATTCTGAGATCATTTTGAGGAATTTGGTTAAATCCTTTACAAATGTCTAGTTGGTTAAGCAGACTGGGCTGCAGTGTTGTAAATTATTCTCCATTTGTTTTGTGTAATAACATCACCTAGTTTAAAATAACAAAGACCCGAATCAAGTGTATGATTTGATTAGATACTGTACATGTACATTGGTGCTACGCAGCGTAGCGTGAAGCCGTGTTTGCGGCCTGTTCGCATACTGTACACGCATAGGTTACGCACTGTCTACGCAATGCGCGGCCACAAATGGGCCACATTGGCACACATTGACACGCAATGGCACTACTTGTTTACGCATAGGTTAAGTAATGTTCGCGCATTGTTCACGTTTACCCTACTGCATTGTCCCGCATAGTTCCGCAATGTTACGCACGATGCGCATAGTTCCCGCTGACTTTCCGCATCGCAACGCAACGCAATGCCCCGACGACTTCGCGCATGCGTGAAGTTGTCGGGACAATTTTTGGTCAAGGTTTGTCTCGCTTGGCGGTTTCACACCTCATTCCTCGACCCGCTGTGGACGATTGCACGCATTGACACGCACCATCGGTAGTGTTCGCGCCGATTTCGCGCAGTGTTCACGCATTGACACGCATTGACACGCACCGTCGTTAGTGTTCACGCCGAGACCGCGCAGTGTTCACGCATGGTTCACTCGAGTAAATGGTACGAACATTGATGCGTGCCGAGTTTTTAAATTCTCTCTACGACAAGGTACGCACCTCGCACCCATCACACACTCCTCACCGCTCGTTGAAGACAAGCAAATCTGCAGCAGACGACTTTGAAAATGTCTACTAAAAGATATGGAAAATCTCATTAATTATAGGTATAATGACCGAAAAAATGGAAAACATTGTGACAAAAGGAGAAATTGCTCGTTTTGTCACGATGTTTTCAAAAGTCGTCTGCTGCAGATGCATCAAAATGCGCCCTAAAGGCCAGAAAGGGTTAAAGTGTCTCATAAATAGATTATCTTTCCAAAAAATATGTCATATAGCCTGTTCTAATTGATAGTAAGATAAACAAGGTGACCTTCGTGAACAATGTAGATCCAGATCAGCATCCGTTTCCGCACAGTCTCATCAATATAATTATACACTGTTCAAATAGTACTTACATTAACTTGTTAGAAGCTTCTGTCAATAATCTCATCAATATATACACTGTTCAAATAGTACTTACATTAACTTGTTAGAAGCTTCTGTCAACAATCTCATCAATATATACACTGTTCAAATAGTACTTACATTAACTTGTTAGAAGCTTCTGTCAACAATCTCATCAATATATACACTGTTCAAATAGTACTTACATTAACTTGTTAGAAGCTTCTGTCAACAATCTCATCAATATATACACTGTTCAAATAGTACTTACATTAACTTGTTAGAAGCTTCTGTCAACAATCTCATCAATATATACACTGTTCAAATAGTACTTACATTAACTTGTTAGAAGCTTCTGTCAACAATCTCATCAATATATACACTGTTCAAATAGTACTTACATTAACTTGTTAGAAGCTTCTGTCAACAATCTCATCAATATATACACTGTTCAAATAGTACTTACATTAACTTGTTAGAAGCTTCTGTCAACAAGCTCATCAATATATATATACACTGTTCAAATAGTACTTACATTAACTTGTTAGAAGCTTCTGTCAACAATCTCATCAATATATACACTGTTCAAATAGTACTTACATTAACTTGTTAATCTGAACCTACACTGTTCAGGAAAACCAACTGGTACGTTTTCCCATGGACAGGCTCATTTCACCCTGAGTAGCCATATATAACTTACATTAACTTGTTAGATGCTTCATGTAAGAAGTTTCTGTCAACTCCCATATATTCTGATAAGACTAAGCAGATGAACAATCTAATCTGGACCTACACTGTTCAGAACTATCAACTTGTACATTTTCCCATGGACGGGCTCGTTTCATCCGGAGTACCCAGAATAGCTCAGATTTCCGAAAATGAAAAGCTTATGAGCCGAATTTTGAGAAAACCAACATTATGGATTCTGCGTAATGTATCAACCAAGATAAGCCTGCGCAGTCCACGCAGGCTAATCCGGGCTGACACATTTCGTCTATGGGGGATACTAGTATAGTACTGAAACAGAAAATCCGCAGGAGGCGAAAAGTGTATGTCTGGGTAAGCCTGCGCGGCATACTTAGGTTGATCCGGGTCAATACTTTACGCAAAGTCCACAATGTTGGTTTTCTCGCGGGACTGGTCTTACGATTTATTTATCCAGAGGTGTGGACAGGGAAGACTCAGACGACGTGTACATGTAGTAACTGGGCATACTGTGTATAATATAGGCTAAGGGCCATCGCTATATGGGGAGACATTCGGGTACAGGTAGATAACGTGTGTTTGCATTTGATAAATATCGTCGGACGAAGGTAAAACTTTTATCTGGGTCTCTCCTTTGGACCCCACTGTCCTTACTTATCTTTTAACTTTAATGGTACATCTCAAACCAAGTGTTTCAAATGGACATTTATTTAACAGAAGTGATTTATCGTTATTGTTTAGTTACCTCTTGAAAACTTTACAACGTAAATTAAATTTGCAAATGGTACTGCTGCTGGAGTGTTTTGTTTTTCATTCGGGAGAAAGAAAGCAATATATTTAAATTATACACGTCTATACATACAAGCAAACACAATATTTACACAATATTTAGAAATCTGCACGGTGCATATGTTAAACATATGGTAATAGGATCCACTATGGACAAAACTGTTCTTATCTAACGTCTATTAAGGGCTTTTTGAAATTGACGTACTGTGGGTCGCTGGTCGCGGGTGCGAGTGTGTGAAAGGAGTGTTAACACAAGTATATACAAACGGTAAGATTTAACTTTAGATAAATGTCACTTTTTTTTAATTTTTATAATTCGAGTACCTTAAATATACGACTGATTAAGCTTATGCAACTGAAATGTGTTATCAAATGTACGTGCATGCATTTTGAATTAATTTAATGGTTTAACCCTTAGATCTTGTGAATACTGTACCACCAGTTTTAAGCCAGGCCAGCCGGCGCAACCATCCTCTATGAAATTGGAGCATATATACGACTTATTGCATTGCAAACCTATCTCACGACCAGCTGGTTCCAGTTGATCATTCATTACTTGGCTAGTGATTCATCATCATCATTTAATTGGTATTCTTCAATCGTTTCTTGAGATGTAGTTACTTGTCTATTCCACTCGATTGAATGTGTCTTTAACAATTAATATAAAATATATTGTTGTTGTTGTTGCTGTTGTTGCTGCTACTGCTGTTGTTGTTGTTGTTGTTGTTGTTGTTATTATTATTATTAAAGTAGAAGCAGTAGTAACAGTAGTAGTAGTAGTAGTAGTTTCAAAGGACATATGATTCAAGGGCGTCAGAAAGAGTCTTTATGTGGCAAAGGGTGAATACGGAGTTCTCCCAGAGACTGTTTTCAATCATCGAGTGTTGGCCAATTCGAAAACATTCGAGATATTCGATAGTGACCGAGATAAAAACGATCGACCTTTATATATGTTAAAGATAAAGTTTTCAATTGAAATAGGTGAACATACAGGTCAATATTTATAGAAAAGAATATGTTAAAAATATAGGCTGCGTCTAGCGATTTGGAATTGTATTGACATACGAAGAGTACATCCAGACAGATTCACTAGACCCCTTTCTGTCCGTCAGACGAGCCAGTACATCCGGACAGATTCATCAGACCCTTTACTGTACGTCATGCGAGCCAGTACATCCAGACAGACCCACCTGACCCATTACTGTTCGTCAGACTAGACAGTACATCAAGACAGATTCACAAGACCCTTAACTGTCCGTCAGACGAGCCAATACATCCCGACAGATTAACCAGACTCTTAACTGTCAGTCATGCGAGCCAGTACATCCAGACAGACCCACCTGACCCTTTACTGTACGTCATGCGAGCCAGTACATCAAGACAGATTCACAAGACCCTTAACTGTCCGTCAGACGTGTCAATACATCCCGACAGATTAACCAGACTCTTAACTATCAGTCATGCGAGCCAGTACATCCAGACAGACCCACCTGACCCTTTACTGTACGTCATGCGAACCAGTACATCAAGACAGATTCACAAGACCCTTAACTGTCCGTCATGCGAGCCAGTACATCAAGCCAGATTCATCAGACCCTTTACTGTCTCACAAACGAAGAGTACATCCAGACAGATTCACCAGAGCATTTACTGTCCGTCAGAGGAGCCAGTACATCAAGACAGATTCATCTGAACCTTTACTGTCCGACAAACGAAGAGTACATCTAGACAGATTTACCAGAGCATTTACTGTCCGACAGACGAAAAGTACATCCAGACAGATTCACCAGACCATTTACTGTCCGTCAGATGAGACAGAAGACAGATTCATCAGACCCTTTACTCACCGACAGGTGAGCCAGTACATCCAGACAGATTTACCAGACCCAATACTGTTCGTCATGCGAGCCAGTACATTCAGACTGATTCACGTGACCCTTTACTGTCCGTCAGACGAGCCAGTACATCCCGAAAGATTCACCAGACCCTTTACTGTCCTTCAGACGAGCCAGTACATTCAGACAGATTCATCAGACCCTTTACTGTCCGTCAGACGAGCCAGTACATCCAGACATATTCATCAGAGCCTTTACTGTCCGTCAGACGAGCCAGTACATCAAGACAGATTTACCAGAGCCTTTACTGTCCGTCAGACGAGCCAGTACATCCAGACATATTTACCAGAGCATTTACTGTCCGACAGACGAGACGGTACATCCAGACATATTCATCAGACCCTTAACTGTCCGTCAGACGAGACAGTACATCCAGGTAGATTCATCAGACCCTTAACTGTCCGTCAGACGAGCCAGTACATCCAGACAGATTCACCAGAGCCTTAACTGTCCGTCAGACGAGCCAGTACATTCAGACAGATTCATCAGACCCTTAACTGTCCGTTAGACGAACCAGTACATCAAGACAGACTCACCAGAGCCTTTACTGTCCGTCAGACGAGCCAGTACATCAAGACAGATTCACCAGAGCCTTAACTGTCCGGCAGACGAGCCAGTACATTCACACAGATTCATCATACCATTAACTGTCCGTCAGACGAGACAGTACATCGAGACAGATTCACCAGAACCTTAACTGTCCGTCAGACGAGCCAGTACATTCAGACAGATTCATCAGAGCCTTTAGTGTCCGACAGACGAGCCAGTACATTCAGACAGATTCATCAGACCCTTTACTGTCCGTCAGACGAGCCAGTACATCCAGACAGATTCATCAGACCCTTAACTGTCCGTCAGACGAGCCAGTACATCAAGACAGATTCACCAGAGCCTTAACTGCCGTCAGACGAGCCAGTACATCAAGACAGATTCACCAGAGCCTTAACTGTCCGTCAGACGAGCCAGTACATTGAGACAGATTTATCAGACCCTTAGCTGTCCGTCAGACGAGCCAGTACATTCAGACAGATTCACCAGAGCCTTAACTGTCCGTCAGATGAGCCAGTACATTCAGACAGATTCATCAGACCCTTAACTGTCCGCCCGACGAGCCAGTACGTTCAGACATATTCATTAGACCCTTAACTGTCCGTCAGACGAGCCAGTACATTCAGACGGATTCATCTGAGCTTTTATTGTCCGACAGACGAGACTGTACATCCAGACAGATTCATCTGAGCCTTTACTGTCCGACAGACGAGACAGTACATCCAGACAGATTCATCTGAGCCTTTACTGTCCGACAGACGAGACAGTACATCCAGACAGATTCATTTGAGCCTGAACTGTCCGTCAGACGAGACAGTACATCCGCAATGATTTACCAAAGCCTTTACTGTTCGTAAGGCAAGCCAGTACATCTGCATAGTCTCACCATAGCCTTTACTGTTCGTCAAGCGAGCCAATACATCCGCATAGTCTAACCAGAGCCTTCACTGACCGTCAGGCAAGCTAGTTCATCCACACAGTCTCACCAGAGCCTTTACTCTCCGTAATGCCATTCAGTACATCTGCACTGATTTACCAGAGCCATAACTGTCCATAAGGCGAGTCAGTACATCATTATAGTCTCACCAGATCCTTTGCTGTCCGTCATATCAGTCAGTACATCCGTATAGTCTCACCAGACCCTGTAATGCCCATCATGCCAGTCAGTACACCCGTATAGTGTCTCCAGACCCTTTAATGTCCGTCATGCCAGTCAGTACATCCGTATAGTCTCACCAGACCCTGTAATGTCCGTCATGCCAGTCAGTACATCCGTATAGTCTCACCAGACCCTGTAATGTCCGTCATGCCAGTCAGTACATCCGTATAGTCTCACCAGACCCTGTAATGTCCGTCATGCCAGTCAGTACATCCGTATAGTCTCACCAGACCCTGTCATGTCCGTCATGCCAGTCAGTACATCCGTATAGTCTCTCCAGACCATTTAATGTCCGTCATGCCAGTGAGTACATCCGCATAATCTCCCCAGAGCCTTTACTGTCCGTCAAAGGCGAGCCAGTATATCCGCTTATTTTGACATTAAAGCTAGAAGTGTTACCTCACTTATTTTACTCTTATTTATATGATATTTTTTACGACCGTTAATGTAAGAGGTAACTCATATGGAAGAGGCCGGGTCATACCAAAAACTTTAAAAATTGCAGTAATGACTGCCCTCCTTGGCGCTCATGGTTGTGGACAGGATAAATAGACTAGTAGTACTGATAGCTTAACCAGGAAACGTCACGGCGTGATATAACTGAACAATTGTGGAAGGCAGCGTAATACACCAAACAATTAATCAATTTATCATATTACCGTTTAAATCAAGAATGATCAGTCATTTTGCAGGAGTAAATGTGATATGGGATAAAGGACGGCTTAAATCTGGGACGTTGTACTAGATATTTATCATATCGAATAGTATGTACGAGATTTATCATAATCTGTCGATTTTAAACAAACATTATGTCATAGATAACCTTTTGGATGACGAAAACGTATTCGATTTTGTAATTTACAAGATGTTAAAATATAGAACGGCTATACAAAATCACAGGTGATATAGATTTATACAAATACTGTTATGCAAACGGTTTGAACCAAATCATAGCTAACTCACAGCGAAGATGCAATGTTGACAGGACGCGCATGTAAAAGGTAACTATAGGGACATTAAACTATTAGATGTATAATAATATTTTAGACTTTTCCAAATTCAAACTTTCAGAGGCAATAAGTAGCAAATCTAGACAAATAATTGGTCGAGTGGTAAAACAAAAACCCTCGGTCTTACAATTATTTTTTCCCACAACATTTCAAAAAAAATGAGCCTGATGCAGAATACTCATGTTAACCCTTATCCCGATTTGCAAGACTTTTAACTCAATTATTAGTTATATGATACATTACTTCAATGAAGACCAAGATCGACATGCTCGAGTGTGTAGTCTTATCTGTGCACTCAGTGCTTGTTACTTTGAACATATTTTAAGCAAAGTCTTGTCAATAGAACTGTCAGAACTTGTTAAATGAGGGGAATGATTACGGTTACAAGGATTCGGCGGTGTATGGATTCAGTTATTTCCTTTCAAAACACTGATACTGACCAAAGGTCCCTGATTCTAATCCCATGATAAGCGGGTTCTGAGAACGCCTTTGGGATTTTTCCACACAAACGGCTCTAGAACTGGTTAAAATTCCAGGAAGCTGACATCGAGCGTGATTAATATAAGCTTTCAGCTTGTTTCGCAATCGATATAAAATAAATAATTTTAAACTAAACAAAAGCACTGATACAACTAGAACTTTTATGTAATCCAAAATGTGTTCATTATGTCTAATATGCTTTACGTGTTTCAAGATATGTATGTATACATCGATAGAAGTGATAATAATAAAATAAAAATGAGAACAATTACGTTTCAACTTTGTTTAAGATTACGTACAATAGATATGAGTTTCGGAGTTACTCAACAACTGTGTATCTTGTGTGACAAGTTGTATTTATGTTAATTATAATGTGTGGAATTAACAAGGAGAAAGGAGAGGAATAACACATGTATTACTTTATATCATTCACCTAATATTTACCTTTGTGAAAATATATACATGAGCGGTGATCTACGTTAATCAAACGTAAGGCATATACGACGGGTGTAGGTGCAGATCAGCCAGCGCATCTCCGCAGTCTGATCTGGTTTTGTATTCTCTTATTAGTCATATTTCAACGAGAAAACCAACATTATAGACTCTGCGTTATGTATCAGCCCAGATCAGCCTGCCTAGTCCGTGCAGACTGATCAGGGCCGACACATTCCGTCTTAGGGGGATAGAGATAATAATAATAATAATAATAATAATAATAATAATAATAATAATAATACTTTATTTTAAAAAGGTGATTCATTTAGTGAGTTAACATTAATCTCCCATGATGCCTTCTAAAACGATATCATATAATTACAAATACAATCATAATATAATTTCATTAGAAATCAAACAAACAAACAATTAAACATATGGACAGTTGATTGAGTGTCAGCATTATAAATAGTAAGCTCTTTTATTAAAAAGATCTCTTCCCCCTCTCCATCTCTCTCAGACGTTCTATCCCTTTCTCTCCATATCTATATATCTCTCTATCTATATATCTCTCTTTGTTATCTATCTTTCTTTCTCTCTCTCTCACTATCCCTCTCTCTCTCCCCATCGATCTCTCGCTCTCTCTCTCTACATAGAGTAATGATTCCAGAAACAGAAATTCGACAGGAGTCGAAGTCGAAAATTGACTGCTAGGATTAGCCTGCGCGGCAATCTTGGGCTGATCCTGGTCGATAATTTACGCACACAATGTTGGTTTTCTCATATATTACTTCAAAGCAGTATCCATTTGAATCTTTAGCACGAATGCGCAGACAGGTCTATCTAAACACGTGTAATGATTACGTTCATGTTGGTTTTCTCTAGGTCTATACACGTTTAATAATTACGTTCATGTTGGTTTTCTGTAGGTCTATCTGAACACGTGTAATGATCACGTTCATGTTGGTTTTCTCTAGGTCTATTTAAACACGTGTAATGATTACGTCCATGGTGGTTTTCCGTAGGTATATCTAAACACGTGTAATAATTACGTTCATGTTGGTTTTCCGTAGGTCTATTTAAACACGTGTAATGATTACGTTCATGTTGGTTTTCCGTAGGTCTATCTAAACACGTGTAATGATTACGTTCATGTTGGTTTTCCGTATGTCTATCTAAACACGTGTAATGATTACGTTCATGTTGGTTTTCCGTAGGTCTATCTAATCACGTGTAATGATTACGTTCATGTTGGTTTTCCGTAGGTCTATCTAAACACGTGTAATAATTACATTCATGTTGGTTTTTCGTAGGTCTATCTAAACACGTGTAATGATTACGTTCATGTTGGTTTTCCGTAGGTCTATCTAAACACGTGTTATGATTACGTTCATGTTGGTTTTCCGTAGGTCTATCTAAACACGTGTAATAATTACGTTCATGTTGGTTTTCCGTAGGTCTATCTAAACACGTGTAATAATTACGTTCATGTTGGTTTTCCGTAGGTCTATCTAAACACGTGTAATGATTACGTTCATGTTGGTTTTCCGTAGCTCTATCTAAACACGTGTAATGATTACGTTCATGTTGGTTTTCCGTTGGTCTATCTAAACACGTGTAATAATTACGTTCATGTTGGTTTTCCGTAGGTCTATCTAAACACGTATAATGATTACGTTCATGTTGGTGTTCCGTAGGTCTATCTGAACACGTGTAATGATTACGTTCATGTTGGTTTTCTCTAGGTCTATCTAAACACGTGTAATGATTACGTTCATGTTGGTTTTCCGTTGGTCTATCTAAACACGTGTAATAATTACGTTCATGTTGGTTTTCCGTAGGTCTATCTAAACACGTATAATGATTACGTTCATGTTGGTGTTCCGTAGGTCTATCTGAACACGTGTAATGATTACGTTCATGTTGGTTTTCCGTTGGTCTATCTAAACACGTGTAATAATTACGTTCATGTTTGTTTTCCGTAGGTCTATCTAAACACGTCTAATAATTACGTTCATGTTGGTTTTCCGTAGGTCTATTCAAACACGTGTAATGATTACGTTCATGTTGGTTTTCTGTAGGTCTATTTAAACACGTTTAATGATTACGTTCATGTTGGTTTTCTGTAGGTCTATTTAAACACGTGTAATAATTACGTTCATGTTGGTTTTCTGTAGGTCTATCTGAACACGTGTAATAATTACGTTCATGTTGGTTTTCCGTAGGTCTATTTAAACACGTGTAATGATTACGTTCATGTTTGTTTTCCGTAGGTCTATCTAAACACGTGTAATGATTACGTTCATGTTGGTTTTCCGTTGGTCTATTTAAACACGTGTAATGATTACGTTCATGTTGGTTTTCCGTAGGTCTATCTAAACACGTGTAATGATTAGGTTCATGTTGGTTATCTCTAGGTCTATTTAAACACGTGTAATGATAGGTTCATGTTGGTTTTCCGTAGGTCTATCTAAACACGTGTAATAATAACGTTTATGTTGGTTTTCCGTTGGTCTATTTAAACACGTGTAATAATTACGTTCATGTTGGTTTTCTGTAGGTCTATCTAAACACGTGTAATAATTACGTTCATGTTGGTTTTCCGTAGGTCTATTTAAACACGTGTAATAATTACGTTCATGTTGGTTTTCCGTAGGTCTATCTAAACACGTGTAATGATAGGTTCATGTTGGTTTTCCGTAGGTCTATCTAAACACGTGTAATAATAACGTTCATGTTGGTTTTCCGTTGGTCTATTTAAACACGTGTAATGATTACGTTCATGTTTGTTTTACGTAGGTCTATCTAAACACGTGTAATGATTAGGTTCATGTTGGTTTTCCGTAGGTCTATTTAAACACGTGAAATGATAGGTTCATGTTGGTTTTCCGTAGGTCTATCTAAACACGTGTAATAATAACGTTCATGTTGGTTTTTCGTAGGTCTATCTAATCACGTGTAATGATTACGTTCATGTTGGTTTTCCGTAGGTCTATCTAAACACGTGTAATAATTACATTCATGTTGGTTTTTCGTAGGTCTATCTAAACACGTGTAATGATTACGTTCATGTTGGTTTTCCGTAGGTCTATCTAAACACGTGTTATGATTACGTTCATGTTGGTTTTCCGTAGATCTATCTAAACACGTGTAATAATTACGTTCCTGTTGGTTTTCCGTAGGTCTATCTAAACACGTGTAATAATTACGTTCATGTTGGTTTTCCGTATGTCTATCTAAACACGTGTAATGATTACGTTCATGTTGGTTTTCCGTAGGTCTATCTAAACACGTGTAATGATTACGTTCATGTTGGTTTTCCGTTGGTCTATCTAAACACGTGTAATAATTACGTTCATGTTGGTTTTCCGTAGGTCTATCTAAACACGTATAATGATTACGTTCATGTTGGTGTTCCGTAGGTCTATCTGAACACGTGTAATGATTACGTTCATGTTGGTTTTCCGTAGGTCTATCTAAACACGTGTAATAATTACGTTCATGTTTGTTTTCCGTAGGTCTACCTAAACACGTGTAATAATTACGTTCATGTTGGTTTTCCGTAGGTCTATTCAAACACGTGTAATGATTACGTTCATGTTGGTTTTCCGTAGGTCTATTTAAACACGTTTAATGATTACGTTCATGTTGGTTTTCTGTAGGTCTATTTAAACACGTGTAATAATTACGTTCATGTTGGTTTTCTGTAGGTCTATCTGAACACGTGTAATAATTACGTTCATGTTGGTTTTCCGTAGGTCTATTTAAACACGTGTAATGATTACGTTCATGTTTGTTTTCCGTAGGTCTATCTAAACACGTGTAATGATTACGTTCATGTTGGTTTTCCGTTGGTCTATTTAAACACGTGTAATGATTACGTTCATGTTGGTTTTCCGTAGGTCTATCTAAACACGTGTAATGATTAGGTTCATGTTGGTTATCTCTAGGTCTATTTAAACACGTGTAATGATAGGTTCATGTTGGTTTTCCGTAGGTCTATCTAAACACGTGTAATAATAACGTTTATGTTGGTTTTCCGTTGGTCTATTTAAACACGTGTAATAATTACGTTCATGTTGGTTTTCTGTAGGTCTATCTAAACACGTGTAATAATTACGTTCATGTTGGTTTTCCGTAGGTCTATTTAAACACGTGTAATAATTACGTTCATGTTGGTTTTCCGTAGGTCTATCTAAACACGTGTAATGATAGGTTCATGTTGGTTTTCCGTAGGTCTATCTAAACACGTGTAATAATAACGTTCATGTTGGTTTTCCGTTGGTCTATTTAAACACGTGTAATGATTACGTTCATGTTGGTTTTACGTAGGTCTATCTAAACACGTGTAATGATTAGGTTCATGTTGGTTTTCCGTAGGTCTATTTAAACACGTGAAATGATAGGTTCATGTTGGTTTTCCGTAGGTCTATCTAAACACGTGTAATAATAACGTTCATGTTGGTTTTTCGTAGGTCTATCTAAACACGTGTAATGATTACGTTCATGTTGGTTTTCCGTAGGTCTATCGAAACACGTGTAATGATAACGTTCATGTTGGTTTTCCGTTGGTCTATCTAAACACGTGTAATGATTACGTTCATGTTGGTTTTCCGTAGGTCTATCTAAACACGTGTAATGATAACGTTCATGTTGGTTTTCCGTAGGTCTATCTAAACACGTGTAATAATAACGTTCATGTTGGTTTTCCGTAGGTCTATCTAAACACGTGTAATGATTACGTTCATGTTGGTTTTCCGTAGGTCTATCTAAACACGTGTAATGATTAGGTTCATGTTAGGTTTTCCGTAGGTCTATTTAAACACGTGTAATGATTACGTTCATGTTGGTTTTTCGTAGGTCTATCTGAACACGTGTAATGATTAGGTTCATGTTGGTTTTCCGTAGGTCTATTTAAACACGTGTAATGATTACGTTCATGTTGGTTTTCCGTAGGTATATTTAAACACGTGTAATAATTACGTTCATGTTGGTTGTCCGTAGTTCTATCTAAACACGTGTTATAATTACGTTCATGTTGGTTGTCCGTAGGTCTATCTAAACACGTGTAATAATAACGTTCATGTTGGTTTTCCGTAGGTCTATCTAAACACGTGTTATAATTACGTTCATGTTGGTTGTCCGTAGGTCTATCTAAACACGTGTAATAATAACGTTCATGTTGGTTTTCCGTAGGTCTATCTAAACACGTGTAATAATTACGTTCATGTTGGTTTTCCTAGAGTACCACTCGTATGATTATAAGGGAAATATGTTTAATGGAATTTACACTTTCAGGGTTGTATTAGGAACAGACTCTTACAAGTGCAAAATCGGGCGATCCCATTGTTCTTTGATTTTTCTATCACTAATAGGCAAACTGTCAAGGCTGATTTCAAGTGAGACGCCTCGTTTCGGGCTACTCGTCTTAATCTATATTGCAAAACCTCAATATTTCCATTGAAGCTGACATAGTTAAACTGTTTTTATCTTTAAATACGTATGATCATGATTGTTTTGATAAATTGTTTGTTATTTTACGCCGCTTTCAACAATTTGTCAGTTATATCATGGCGTTTCCTGGGTAAGTTACCAGTATTACTCGTTCATTTATCCTGACACCAGCCAGTCAGTCGCTGTGATAACCCCACAACCCTTAGCGCCAATGAGGGTTGCCATTATTGTGATCGTGAATCGAATCATTAAATGGGGGGGGGGGGGGGGGGAAGCTGAAAAGGGAAGAGAGCCATCGTCGACTTTCTATGTTATTGTTCATTAATACTATAAACATTTATCTAAACTTATAAGTAGCGTCATGTATTCAAAGCGATAATAGATTCATGCAATATGGTTAAGTTATTCAAAAAATATCATGTGATACGTGCAATGCATTTATTTAATCACCAATGTGTTTAACTCCTTTCCAACATCCAATTCATACGAAGAGGACGATTTGGGTTAAAGGAGAAATCGATCATTATGAGGTTGTTTTCATATTGCCTTAGTGTTTATCAAACATCGTGTGCTTCAAATGAGGGAAAGGGTGCCAATTAAGCTTAGCTTACACATCTTAACTCTTTCAGCGCCGAATTGTTTAAAGTAGACTTTTCCATATTCAAAATCGGACGTTATCAAAGTTTGGAATATTGTGATAACTAAAAGGCAAACAATGCTGATTTCATGTGAGACAGGTCGTTACGAGCTGTCTCACCTGAATCAGTATTGTTTGCAAAAACCTCAATATTGCCTCTGGCGCTGAAAGGGTTAATGCTTTCTTCAAGTTTAGATAGTTCGACTTTTACAAGGACTTTACAATGTCGCATGCAGCCGCATAATTGTCTATTCTGTACACTTAAAACAGGAGACAATGCACCGATGCTGAATATGGTCATCTCAATAATTGTTAAAATGTAGTTATGGCTTCCTTCAAATGCTGAATATGGTCATATCAATAATTGTTAACATGGAGTAATGGCTTCCATCAAATGCTGAATATGGTCATATCAATAATTGTTAAAATATAGTTATAGCTTCCATCAAATGCTGATTATGGTCATATCAATAATTGTTAAAGCGTAGAGATGGATTCCTTCCAATGCTGAATGTAGTCATATCAATATTTGTTAAAATGTAGTAATGGCTTCCTTCCAATGCTGAATATGGTAATATCAATAATTTTAAAATAGAGTAATGGCTTCCTTCCAATGCTGAATATGGTCATATCAATAATTGTTAAAATGTAGTTATGGCTTCCTTCAAATGCTGAATATGGTCATATCAATAATTGTTAACATGGAGTAATGGCTTCCATCAAATGCTGAATATGGTCATATCAATAATTGTTAAAATATAGTTATAGCTTCCATCAAATGCTGATTATGGTCATATCAATACTTGTTAAAGCGTAGAGATGGATTCCTTCCAATGCTGAATGTAGTCATATCAATATTTGTTAAAATGTAGTAATGGCTTCCTTCCAATGCTGAATATGGTAATATCAATAATTTTAAAATAGAGTAATGGCTTCCTTCCAATGCCGAATATGGTCATATCAATAATTTTTGAAATGAAGTAATGGCTTACATCCTTAGCGATTAAATGTTTCGCGGATAGCGATACGACTGATTTACCTTACCGGTGAAAGGAGCTTCGTGATATAAATGAAATATCGATGAAAGTGCATTAACACTTCATTGCTCAATTCAAAGCATGAATAGCTGTGTTAATTTCTTACAAAATATTATGTGTTAGAAACTTTAATCAGTAATATTATTTAAAATGTAGGCCTTAGGCCGACATTACAACTTGCATGTACCTTTCTTTGTTGTTTTACAGTATGTAAAGGTGCTGAACTCCAGATTATAGATAGTATAGGCAAGGTTTTAGAACTGTTGTCTTGAAATATTAATATCATAATTCTGGGATAAAATTAGAGTAATAATTTTACTTTCCAGTACAATAAACATCTAATACCGAGTAAGTCAAATTTCGTACATTTTCATGACTTTAAATTGACTGGTTTTTTTTTTCAACATTTACTTCCAAAATAATTTTGAACTATTTATTACTTTGACTTTGTTGTCACAATTATCAATATTTGCAGAAGTTTCAACATTTTAAAATGTTGATCTCAACCTGGAGTTTAGCAAACATCTATCATGGCGTTGTCTGAGTAGATTTTCCAGTACGTCTGGTACGCTTATCATGACACCGGCTTATCCGTCGTTATACCATCCCTGTAATTCTTATAGCGCCAGGGAGGGAAGACACTACTGCCATTGTACGAGTAAAAGTATTGGGTTTTAGATCAAACATATTCTATTGTCAAATAAATCACATGGTATAACAACGTTAGAGTTTACGTATCAAGCAAAAGGGTCGAGCAACAAATTCCCAGACTTAAGTACGGCTCTACCCGTAAATTAAACAAAAAAAAAAGTTATTAAAAATATCATAGTGAAAAGCGATGTCATCGGCAAATCCTTTATTATTTTAAACTCGTACACTATCCCATCTAGGCACGTGACATTGACAAGCTTTATATTACAATCAATCTTTACTCCAATTCATAGTATCACTTTACTTAATTAAAAATGGGCAAACGTACGATGATATTTTAATAAACCCTTTTCCGTTTGAAGACACATTTTGACCCATCTGCATCAAATGACTTACAAAGATGTGACAACAGGGGTAATGACTCGAATAACGATACATGTCTCATCCTTTGCCCCCTCCCCTTTGTTTTTACCTACCTTTAACAATCATAAACATTCATTAATTCATTAATTTATTTTTTGCCATATTTTTGACGTGATCTTTGCTGTATGTGGGAGTGGGTTAGAATCAGTGTGCACTTGTTCTCCAAAGTAAATCCTAAGTCGACTTGATGAAAAATGTTATAACAAGGGAATAAGAGTTGAAAAGTATCAGACTATCAATCATCAAGATTCTGAGCCAGTGCATGAGAACGTAACGGGTTGGCTTTTGTTAATAGTATAGAGTCAGATCCACTCTGTTCATATATGAGCCGTTCCACGAAAAAAGCAACATTATAGCCTGTGCGTAAAGTATCGACCAGGATCAGCCTAAGCATGCTAACACGGACAGACACTTTTTGCCTCCAGTGGATTTTCTGTTTCAGAAATCATTACTCTATACCTCTTTCCCCCTAAGGCGGAATGTGTCGGCCCGGATCAGCCTGCGCGGACTGCGCTTATCTGGCGGCTCATATTACTTATACAAGCTTGTTAGAAGAATCTGTCAACTTGTGTAGATTGTCATAAGATTGCGTAGGTGGATAAGACGATCTGAGCCTACAATGTCCAACGATGCCAACGTGTACCAATTCTCATGCACTGGCTCTATTATATAGATGCTGGATAATAAAAGCACAACGTTAACATTATATGAACGGAATTATGTAGTGTGGGGTCTCGTTGCCTCTACGATTCGAAATCAGGTAAATTCATAACTTGTTAGCTCCATGTTTTGTGGGCCGTGATCTGGATCCAAACTGTTTGCATTGGTCATCATAAACGGTTGGGGAAATCTGCCGTTAACGTATAATATTGTAATGTTGAAAGGGGGGATGGCCACGACCTCACTTCAACCTATGTACGTGGCTAGTATACAGTTATACCAAAAATAAACCATGAGTGAGTACAATATGCGTGGCTATACTAATATCTCTATCTCACTTTCATCTCGGACTCTAATCCTTGTAGACAAATAAGGAAACTTCAGGTTGGACTGTGCGTATACATATGAGCCGAGAAAACCAACATTATTGACTCTGCGTAATGTATCGACCCAGATCAGCCTGCGCAGTCCGCGCATACTAATCCGGGCCGACACATTCCGTCTCAGGTGGATAGAGTAATGATTCATGAAACAGGAAAAATCCCCAGGAGGCGATAAGTGTATGATCGGGTCAGCCTGCGAGGCATGCTAAGGCTGATCCGGTTCGATATTTTATGCAGAGTCCACAATGGGGATTTCCTCGTGGAACGGCTCATATATGCAGGCTAACCAGACTATTTAACTCTCCGTAATGTACATTGGCAGAAGGCTATTGAGGTTACTCTTCGATATTGTTGTCGAAAGATGCGTCTAAGACTAACATACATGCAGTGAAGAGTTAAGGCTTACCTAAGTATTCACACTGTATACAAACAAGGAATAAGACCCCCAAATCAAGGCGTCTTATAAGAGTTTTAAAATTATTCTGTGCTAGTTAATATTATCATACAAATTGATGTCATTCATCACATATTAATGGTTCTTACTCTTGCTGACGTAGCACAGTTTAGATGGCTGACTGTTTCCATATTTGTATTCATGAACGTTCTCTCGTATATTGTGATATGTAACGTAGTAATGAGTATACGCGTTAAAGAGCCATAATAAGTTTTAACATATTTTGTTAACAAATATATATTGAACGTGATTTCAAATTTTAATTTACTACTAAATTTGGACACAGTTTATAAATAATCATACAAGTAAGTTATTTTATGTTATTACTATGACAGATAAGTCAAAGGTCAGAGGGTCAGAGATAACATGAGAGGAGATAACTAATTTAGGAAAAACGATAGAGAGACACACAGACAGAGAAAGAGTATGATAAAAGACAGAGCAGATTGAGAGGAATCCGCCGTGGCAAAGTGGTTAGCGTCGGGGATTCGGAACCGGGCGTCCCGTGTTCGATATCCAGGCGCGACCTTACGGTAATGGTGGAGTGTCCTTTGTCAAGACACATTTCCTAGTCTAGTACTGGTGTGTTTAACCAGGGATTGTGAATAAGTGATCTGTTGCCGTGATACAACGGAAATAATGTTGAAAATGGCGTAAAACCCCAATAAAACAAAAAGTACAAGTTGAATTTTGTTAGAACCTAATCTAGTACGCTTCTTATCTCACATTGAACCTTGCTACGTTTAAGATATAAAATAGCGAGACTACCGTGGAATGATTGCAGTATAAACTGTCGGTCATACTTTCAGCCAGTGCATCAAAAAATGCAAATTAGTTGGCGTTTGTGAACGGCATATATCCATGTCTACACTGTTCACATACTACTTATACAAGCCTGTAAGGATATTATGTCAAGATGTGACGATTCCGATAGGACTGGGCAGGTCTGGACAAGCTGAACTGAACATTCACTGTTCACAAAAGCCAAGTTGTACTTAGTTCTCATGCACCGGCTCATTTATCAAATGAGACACAGTAATAATTCAAACCCTTGACTCAACTAGAACATTGCAAATATAAAATGTAATCTATAAACGAGGTACAGTAATGCAGAACAGCTGATTTACATGGTTGCTTTCGGGTTGCTGTTTTAGAATGTGTACTTTTCCAAGCCCAGTTCAAGGGTATAACGGCGTAAGATATTCGATCTGTGACGTGGTATAACCTTAATACTGTTGAGAATGATAGTAAAAACAAATAAGACAATTGAATTTTGTATTTAACTGGTTAGCCAAAGTGCTTATACAATGACATTTGCCGCCTTTGCATATACTCTGAATAGAAACAACAAAAACACTGTATCAAACAATTGAGCCATTCCACGAGAAAACCAACATCATGGACTCTGCGTAATGTATCGATCCAGATCAGAAATCTACAGTACACACAGGCTTATCCGGGCCGACACATTCCGTCTCAGGTGGATAGAGGTATAGAGTAATTATTCCTGAAAAAGAAAATCCACAGGAGGCGAAAATTGTATATCCGGGTAAGCCTGCGCGGTATGCTTAGGCTGATCCGGGTCTATACTTTACGCAGAGTCCACACTATTAGTTTTTTCTCGTCATTCGGGCCCACAAGTTTTCAACACTGTATCGGAAAACATGTTTCCAAATTGTGCAGATACAATAGTTGTTCTCAAATATTGTCGTAGCTTACTATTCTAAGAGGATTAAGTTGCTATCCGTTTACGGTAATGGGGCGTCCATATGATCTTTATATTGTATAATGTAATCATTACTTCTAGTTATGCTCACTTCAGTAACGTTACAGGATTATTTATAACGAACTTGAGAAACTTAAGGTAAATAGAACGATTTAATGCTTATGGTGTGTAGATTCTTTTTTTTTTTTTTTTTTGTGTGAAAATAATTTGTCCTTTGACTCACTCTGTAGGGAAAGCACTCGGTCTACAATGCACTCGGTAGACATTGCACTCGGTATACATTGAATTCGGTAGGCATTGCACTCGGTAGACATTGCACTCGGTAGACATTGCACTCGGTAGGCATTGCACTCGGTCTACATTGCACTCGGTAGACATTGCACTCGGAAGACATTGCACTCGGTAGGCATTGCACTCGGTAGACATTGCACTCGGTAGACATTGCACTCGGTAGACATTGCACTCGGTATACATTGCACTCGGTAGACATTGCACTCGGTAGGCATTGCACTCGGTAGGCATTGCACTCGGTCTACATTGCACTCGGTAGACATTGCACTCGGAAGACATTGCACTCGGAAGGCATTGCACTCGGTCTACATTGCACTCGGTAGACATTGCACTCGGTAGACATTGCACTCGGTAGACATTGCACTCGGTAGACATTGTACTCGGTAGACATTGTCCTTTTTGTGAACACTTTTGAGCATCTGCTGCAGAGGCGTCGGAAAGCGTCTATATTTTGGAAAGGGTTAATTAAAGGATGCAAAGTCATGTATCGATATTCCAGTTACAAACAGAGAAGCAGAATCTGAACATGATGACGTATGTCATACGAAAATCGACATTCGTGCGTTTTCGAATGCAATAATGATTAATCAGATAAATCGATATTTGCACGATATCATTAAAGCTGTGCAGCTCTTGGTGAAACTTTCTAACTTAAAGGTTTATTTTGACGCATATGCAGCAGACGATGTTTGAAAACACTGTAGCAAAAGGAGAAATTTATTATTATGAGCAAGCTCTTCTTTTGCCACGATGGTTTCAACGTATTGCAATAATTATACTAACAATTTTATATACATTTTCTTTTTTTGCCTTAGTCGTCTGCTTCAGAATTTTAAAAAGTGGAAAGTCTGATGAAACTGTCCGAAATGATCTCCCCAGAGGAAATAAATCTCGAAGGTTGCTTTACATGTGGCCTGACTTAAAAATATTTCTGTGTCATCATTAGTGACGACATTCACCACTGTGACAGATTGAAATATAATACACTTATAAAGCCCGGTATTTTAGTGATTGAAATACAATAAAGTTATGATTCTATCCGAATAAGAATCCATTGTAAGGCCTCTGTAACAAGTCTATGTTGACAACAACTATTCTGGGCAGCATGTTCTTATCCATAGGTTCAACATGGCCCGTACTGTATTCACCAGTCATTCTTAAATCAATCTAATTCTGTTTTTAAACTACTTTTAAATTTCAAAGTTACACAATTTAGGATTGGATCTACACTGTTCACAAAAGCCAACGTGTACATTGACTGGTGTACGGGCTCATTCGTGCTATATTCCCCCACTGTTCACAAAATCCAACGTGTACAATGACTGGTGTACGGGCTCATTCGTGCTATATTTCTTCACTGTTAACTCTTTCAGCACCGAAGGCAATGTTGAGGTTTTTGCAAACAATGCAGATTCAGGTGAGTCGGTTCGTAAAGAGCTGTCTCACCTGAAATCAGAATTGTTTTCGTTTTAGTTATAAAAGTATTCCAAAACTTAATTACATTAGAGATGGTGACGCCCGAATTTGAACATGGAAGAGTCTATTTTAAACAATTCAGCGCTTATAAAGTTCATATATTTTTTTAATTTCAGATTGTAATAGAAGCAGTAGACTATCAGACAGTAATAACCAGATTGTATCAACTCCCTACAGGGTTTAAATTCTGTTTTACCACAACGTGTCCATTGGTAGCACCCGTTACCATGGAGGAAATCGGCTCATTATTGGACGGCACGGGATTCATGGTCAACGACGTGACTTTGTCTAGCAGTTACACGTATGACTCATTTGATACGGATCAAGACAGCATGTTTGCCGGACTTGACTTCTTCGACTTCGCCTCATTCGCCGTCGATCAAAACCCGGACATGATTGATACGGTGTTAAGTATGCCGCTGTCACCCCATCCCATCGACGAGTGTGACACTCTTGATATTTCTAGTCAATTTCCAATCGAGGACTATTCAGAAACCGTTCATGTCGTTGGTGCAGAGACCCAATTAGAGCAATTACTGGCACGGAAATCGGTTCCAAAAACACGAAATAGGTCGACAAACGCTTTAACTGAAAACACACATAATTATTCGTCCTTGAATAAATTGTTACAATCGAAAGCTGTTTCTTCTTCAACCAAATTGGGACAACAAAAAGTTTCGTCAACAACGTCTTCCAAATCAAATCACAAAGACAACGGGAATATGGATATTAAAGAACATAAAATCGTGGACAAAACGTTGAAATTTCCGCCATGTTCAATATGTGGAGGTCGAGCTTCCGGTCTACATTACGGTGTTAACAGTTGCGAAGCGTGTAAAGGATTTTTCAGACGATATTTAACAAGAAACGAGGAATATAAGTGTTCTAGGTCAGGTGATTGTCCAATCGTCAACCGCAATCGTGAAAACTGCTCCGGCTGTCGTCTTAGAAGGTGCCTTGACCTTGGGATGTCCAAGGACAAATCCAAACTGGGTCGCTATACCTTATGGCGACGAACGGAGACCATTAAAAAGGTAAATAAGTTCGAGGGAAAGACTGAGAGTGACTCTCTGAAAGAGGAGAAAGAAATGGCTTATACGATCAAAAGGCCCGTGAATAATAAATCAACAAAATCACGCAAAAGGTCAGCGGGTGATGAACTATATGATATTTTAGTTGGAAATCTAGTGGAAGCTATGGACAATATAAAACCGTTCGGTCACAAGATCACTACGTATGAAGACGTTATCAAAACCCTCAAACATCACCACGATAGATACAAAAGGAAGACGGAAGTGTATGGTGAAATGAAATCTATTCCCAGCGAAGAGTATTACAAGCTACTGAAGCAGTACGGAATAGATGTTGACGGTAGATTAGAATCGCTGAAAGATTATGTTCATGAAGCGAAACGAGTTGTTGAAAGGTATTGCAATTTTGCTAAGCTTATACCTGACTTTTGCTCGCTGTCGTATAAGGATCAGACTAATCTATTGAAGGCGTCCAGGTGTGACTTCTTTCTCATTCTTATGCACGAGGGATACAATCACCAATATAAAATCTTGCTCACGAGGAGCGGAAAGGGATACCACGTAGAGGAAGTCTCTGATAAAATCTTCTCGCGAAAACTGATTGCAATCGTATGCAACATGTACTTCCGGTTGCAGAAACTGACCCTAACGAAGCCTGAAAAGGCCCTGTTAATTGCGCTAACACTGGTCTTTACTGACCGGTGTAATGTCGAGAATCATGAATTAGTTGAGAAGATTCAGCTTTCACTTGCAGAAATGCTTAGAAAACAACTCGAGAAAACGTGTAAAAAAACTGCAAGACAACGCTTTACAAAAATCATTGACTGTCTTGTTTTGATGCGGGAAACATCGGAGTTGTACCAAAAGGAATACAAACAGCTCTGTAAGGATGAATACGTGATACAGGAAGTTCCGACTATGAAGGACTTCCTGATGGATGATTGGTAGAGTTCGGATGTGATAACTTTTAAGTTTTTAACCCATTCCCACAGACTACACATATGCAGTTCAGACAACTTTGGAAACATCAAGCAAACATTCAATAAATCTCTTTGAGTGGTAATATAATTATAAAATAGAATTGAAACCACTGTGACAATAAGAGAAATCGCTTATTATGAGCAATTTTGCATTTTGTCATAATATTGCAACAGCCTGCTATCATATCGATATGTATAGGTTCGCCGGCTCAAGGAATAGAAAACATAGTATTAAGAGTTTCATGTGTTGATTCATGAAAAATGCGCAGACTGTGCCACAAAAACTGACGTAAATACATAAAGGTGTGTACACACCGTAGAAAATAGCTTATAGTGCTTCAGGCTTATGTTTGTACACGTCTTACTAGCCATGAGGCGTATTCAACCGTTGTGTTTATATTTTAACTCCTTACTCGATACGATAAAGTTGTAGCGCATGACGCAGCATGCCACCTTTAGAAACGTTACATGTATGAATGAAGGATAATTGGCTCATGTTATTCTATCAGTCTTTAGTTGTCTACTTTTAGTAAACAGTGTGGCTTTTCTGTTCGACCTAATTAAATGGAACCGTGTCACCATTTTGGTATCATAATTTTCAATAAATTGAACTTATTCAATGAACTCCTAAGGTCAAATCTAAGTGAAAGGATACCGATATAATTCTCTTCGACAAAGCATTTGTATGCTTTTTGCAACAATGCTTTAACAGATGTGTAATTATACATCTGCATAAGGGACTTTATGGTTGTGGTCGCATTTCCTTTTAGAAGGTGCATCAATAGAACTGTTACAATCAGATTGTGTGTTTAATTATTGTATGTGTATGCTTATTGTGTTATCCATTAAACAGAACGTTTTAGACATGTCACAAAAACAATACATTTTTCTCATTTCTGCTATTTAGTACTGATGTTTTTAGTGTACAGTTAACATATCCGTATTGTTTACTAAGCTATTATAACTCAACATCATTACACCACCCCGGTGCTGTAATGGTAAAACGTCTGCCTAATGTGATGGTGGTCGTGTGTTCGAATCAAGGCCGGGTCATAACAAAGATTCCTAAATGGAAGTTACGGCTTTCCCAGTTTAGCCTCCAGGGTTACGATTGACTTACTGGTGTCAGTATTCATTTGCCAGAAGTAGTGGTTACTTACACAGGGAACGCCGAAATATAAATGTAAAAAATATTAAAATTAAACATCAAATCATATTAATGTGATTAATGAAATCAACCTGATCCTGACCTGTGTTCAAACGTGTATTTAAGCAATGTGTTATGTGTTTTAAAAATCCATATATGGTTACAAAATGACAATGTATATGAGCCTTTCCACGAGAAAACCAACATTGTGGACTCTACGTAAAGTATTGACCCGGTTCAGCCTAAGCATGCAGCGCTGGCCTGTGGATTTTCTGATTCAGGAATCATTACTCTATACCTCTTTCCCGTTAGACGTAAAGTGTCGGCTCGGATTAGCCAACGCGGATCGATACATTACGCCGAGTCCATAATGTTGGTTTTCTCGTGGAACGGCTCATATGTTTTCATAGGAAGGTCAGGATCAGGTCCTTATAGTCCAGTAAATATTATGTAATTCCTTGTTCGGATCACGATTACGTTAACTCACATGTGTTCCCACATACAACAAATATGTACCTGACGGCTTTGAAACATCTTGAATAAAGTATGATAATCGCAAAAGGCGGGATAAATGACAAAAGGAGAAATCGCTCATTATGCTGCATATGTGTCAAATCCTTCTGCAAGTGAAAAATTAAAAGAAAAATGTAGCAATACTAGTCAACGAGTAACCTGAGCTCTTGTACGAGTATAACTCACCCGTTTTAGCTCACCTGAGCTCTTGTACGAGTATTACTCACCCGTTTTAGCTCACATGAGCTCTTGTACGAGTATAACTCACCCGTTTTAGCTCACCTGAGCTCTTGTACGAGTATTACTCACCCGTTTTAGCTCACATGAGCTCTTGTACGAGTATAACTCACCCGTTTTAGCTCACCTGAGCTCTTGTACGAGTATAACTCACCCGTTTTAGCTCACATGAGCTCTTGTACGAGTATAACTCACCCGTTTTAGCTCCACTGGGCTCATGTACGAGTATTACTCACCCGTTTTAGCTCACATGAGCTCTTGTACGAGTATAACTCACCCGTTTTAGCTCACACGTGCTCTTGTACGAGTATTACTCACCCTTTTTAGCTCACATGAGCTCTTGTACGAGTATATCTCACCCGTTTTAGCTCACCTGAGCTCTTGTACGAGTATTACTTACCCGTTTTAATTCACCTGAGCTCTTGTACGAGTATTAATCACTCGCTTTACCTCACCTAAGTTCGAATTGCTGGGTAAGCTAATGTGATCACTTGCTTTCCGTCGTTTTCAACAGCGTTTCTGTCATATCACGGTGGCCAGTTTAACTACTCATGTGTTACCTGGCTTTTCACACCAGTACTCCACACAACATTCTTTCCAAGCAACTGACAGCTTTCCATTGGTGTCTCGGTGGTGTAGTGGTAATGCGTCCGCCTCGGTGTGGGAGGTCGCGGCTTTGATTCCAGGCCGGGAACAAACTGTATAACAATGTTAGTCATGGCTGCCCTCCTTGGCGCTCAGGGTTGCGAGGTTAGCATTACGACTTACTGGCTGGTTTCAGAAAAAACGGACTAGTAGAACTAGTTACTTACCCAGGAAACGCCGCCATATAACTGACAAATTGTAAACTGCAAAACACCACACAATCAATTCCCAGACGAATAAGCCGTGCTCAAGGAAAAACAAACTATGTGTTATTATATGTTTTACACCTGTAAACAAATTAATGGCTGAGCATCCCAATGAGTATTTCTTTTCAGAAGTGTCTTAAAACTTTATATGACTTATAAGCGCACGATGCAGTGCTAGATTAAGCTGCGTGGATGTGCAGACTGATCTCCTGGTCGCAGTGCTAGATTAAGCTGCGTGGATCTGCAGGCTGATCTGAATACAACCTGGTCGCAGTGCTAGATTAAGCTGCGTGGATGTGCAGACTGATCTCCTGGTCGCAGTGCTAGATTAAGCTGCGTGGATGTGCAGGCTGATCTGAATACAACCTGGTCGCAGTGCTAGATTAAGCTGCGTGGATGTGCAGACTGATCTCCTGGTCGCAGTGCTAGATTAAGCTGCGTGGATGTGCAGACTGATCTCCTGGTCGCAGTGCTAGATTAAGCTGCGTGGATGTGCAGGCTGATCTGAATACAACCTGGTCGCAGTGCTAGATTAAGAAAATAATTAAAACAAAACAAGAGAGGAAGAAAGAGAGAGAGAGGAATAAAGAGAAAAATATAGAAAGAAAGAGAGAAATGATGAGATAAAGAGAGAAATAGAAAGATAAAGTAGGTGCATGTATGTGAGGTTAGCTTTCTGGTACCGCTGCAAAAGTCTTTTTAAAACATTGTATTTTTTTCAATATGTTTTCAAATTAATTTCAATGAGTATATTATTATTGGTAGAGAACTTCCATAGTTGTGCCTACATGTTTTCAAAGACGTCTGGTGAATGTCTGGTGAATGTCTGGTGAATGTCTGGTGAATGTCTGGTGAATGTCTGGTGAATGTCTGGTGAATGTGGTGAATGTCTGGTGAATGTCTGGTGAATGTCTGGTGAATGTGGTGAATGTCTGGTGAATGTGGTGAATGTTTGGTGAATGTCTGGTGAATGTCTGGTGAATGTCTGGTGAATGTCTGGTGAATGTCTGGTGAATGTCTGGTGAATGTCTGGTGAATGTCTGGTGAACGTCTGGTGAACGTCTGGTGAATGTCTGGTGAATGTCTGGTGGTGAATGTCTGGTGAATGTCTGGTGAATGTCTGGTGAATGTCTGGTGAATGTCTGGTGGTGAATGTCTGGTGAATGTCTGGTGAATGTCTGGTGAATGTCTGGTGAATGTCTGGTGAATGTCCGGTGAATGTCCGGTGAACGTCCGGTGAACGTCCGGTGAACGTCTTGTGAATGTCTGGTGAATGTCTGGTGAATGTCTGGTGAATGTCTGGTGAATGTCTGGTGAATGTGGGAAAGGGTTATGATTGGTTTTCGCAGATCACCGCCCATGTGTTGTTTGGTTGTAAGTGATCGTTATTTGAGCCGTTCCATGAGAAAACCAGCATTATGAACACTGCGAAATGTATCGACACAGATCAGCCTACGCAGTCCGCGAAGGCTAATCCGGGTCGACACATTCTGTCACATTCTGTCTCAGGGGGTATAAAGTTATAGACTATAGAGTAATGATTCCTGAAACAGAAAATCTACAGGAGGCGAAGGGTGTCTGCCCGGATAAGCCCGGGTTTTCTCGCGGGACGGCTCATTTATGTTATCGAGTGCACTTCAGCTACATTATTGTCACGAGTGACAAAACTATGAGTGAAATATATAAATCAGAGCTAAGTTTTGATAAGCCTAAAGTAACCGGCGCTTTTAACACTTCCCCACATATACATATAAACGTCAATCGCACATGTCTAGTCATTGTATGGAAAATCTCTATTTTTGGAGAGTATAACTATTGAATAAAACAGTAAGACAAAAGGAGAAATTGCTGATTATGTTTTCAAATGTCGTCTGCTGCAAATGTGCCAATATGTGTCTACAAGTGGGAAAGGGTTAAAAAGATCATAACCGTTTCCCACATACAATAAATCAGAAGCAGACGAATTTGAAAATATTTAGGTAAAACTATAAACAATCTTTTAAAATGAATGTATTTCACGTGTTTTTCAAATATTGATAGAAGGCGGTCCATGTATCCTTAACAATCTTCATACGTTCATCAACGCAAGCGCACTGTGAAAATGTCCCGTCTAGTTTGTTGCCGTACAGCAATCTTTGAACGTTCATCAACGCAAGCGCACTGTGAAAATGTCCCGTCTAGTTTGTTGCCGTACAGTTCACTAGTGTCCACATACTAGAGCAATGAGTTATCTCGCAAAAGAAAAATGTTCGCCTAAATAAACACTGAAGAGTGTATGGTCTGATTTATAACTATGACCAGTGTTATATCACATATACCCTCATTTGGCGCCTCTGCAGCAGTTGCCCTTTCGAAAACATTGTGACAAAAGGAGAAATTGCTCACGATGAGCAATTTCACCTTTTGTCACAATGTTTTCGACTGCATATAATGCTCTTTCCTTTAAAGAGAGATTCCACTGTTTAATTGCTTTTAAAGACGTCTGCTAAAGCTGTATGTGGGAAAGGGTTAAGGGTCAAACTAAGTACCATGTGAATTTTAATTGCAAACTGGCGTAAATCGATCATCCAATCTTGGCGATAATTTGCCTTGCGTCCGGCGGCAAAGGAAACTATTATGAAACGGTTGAGCAATGACTTTTACCCTTTGAAGTCTGACTGTTTCAAATAGACGTGTCCAGCTTTCCTTTTTGACCCCAGTCGCGGCTCAACGGTCATGGCACATTTCCTAGCCTTGTAATTTACTGTAAAGGGACTTTCCAAATTTGTTCGGGTATGTTTTCAAAGTCGTTTGCTGCAGATTAGGGAAAGTGTTAAGTAGGATATCAGATAATACATTTCTATGGTTTCATGCAAAACGGTTGTAACTACATATTGAACAGGATGTAGTTACACCCGTTTTGCATGAAGCCCTCGATTTGTATTATCTGATATCCTACTTAACACTTTCCCACATTCTGCAGCAAACGACTTTGAAAACATACCCGATTTGTATTGTCCGTGAAAATTATGTCGCATAATGAATATATTACAGCAAGAGCATTATACTATTGATTTGTATGTTAAGTGAGTAATCCACCGTGGTCGAGTGGTTAACGTCGGGGATTTAAAACCGAGCGTCCCGGGATCGATCCCCATCCGCGGAACGACAGTCATGGTGGAGGGCCCTGGGCAAGGCATATTTCCTAGCGTAGTACTGGTTTTTAACGAATTATTTTTTCTCAAAAAATAATACAGTTAACGCGATCGTATTTGTTTCCGGAAGTCACGGTTAAACTACACTTCCGCTTAGAATACACATTCGCTGCACCTAAATAGTCCTAGTATTTTTTCGATATTAAAATGACTTCTACGTGTTATTTCAATACAGTGAAGTCATAATTATACTATCAAATCATCATAGATAATCAATTTTCTAGAAAATATCAAATTAACAGTACGCGCATATATATTTCATTTGTCGGCAGGTACGTATAAGGCACGAGTATGAATTTTAGTCGTATGCCCATTCACTAGAAGTCGACCCCACGCTGTATAGAACAATGTTAATCTCACAAATATGCCACTTCGCAGAGCTCAGTGAAATAGTCAGTGTGCATTTTAAACGCTCGCATCGCCGTTGTTTCTCCTTTTTCCAACATGATAACGATGATCAAAGGGGCTTTCTAATTATAGATCATGGTTTACATACGCGCGCATTCAGTTAGCTTAATATATATACGAAAGTAACGCTCCTACGTTGTATCAAAGTACCGTGGTGTAATGGATAGCGTGTAGAACTACTAAACATGGACCATTTATGGACGCGAGTTCGAGTCCCAATAGGAACTGTTCTTTTTTTCTTTTTTTTTAATTCTTATTTTATGCGATTTGTTAAACATTATAGATTTATAATAATTACCGCCCCTGGTGACGAAAACAAATCGAACTAACAATGTAAATCTCACAAATATGCCATGGGTGTTTTGACAGACTTTACGCAGAGCTCAGTGAAAGAGTTAGTGTGCATGTTAAACGCTCGCATCGCCGTTGAAATGCTACATTTACTAAAACTGTCAACTGATAAAAAAAATCTCTGGACAAAAATATTACTAATAATAAAATAGACTAAATTGTGCAATAGCATGATCAATTGCATTCATAAATTAGATTATATGTTCAAAATAATTCGTTACCAGTACTTTCTGTACTTTGATTTACCCAGGGATTATGAATACGTGAACTGTCGCCGTGATATAACTGAAATTCTAACATGACGTTGTTTTCATTGCCTATAGAGAGCGAAGAAAATAACCGTTGATTATTCGTCAATAACCAATGGAAATGCACTACTTTTCACATTGGCTATTCCAGTTATCCCCCGCGTATAAGCCTGTCATTCAGTGTCACGTGATGTAAAGAAACATACATACGTCGTCTGCAATGGCTGACTCGATAAGACGTGAATTCAAGTTCTATTTTTTAGAACAGATCAGCACAGACTTGTTGTTGTTGATGTGTTTTTGTCAATGTCAATACATATTGTTAACTTGTGTAGTACAATGAAAACTAAATAATTAATTGAATACAATTTCTACATTGTCTTGTTGCTGAGTTACCCCTCTTTGTCGTTTTTTTCCTGCAGTTGTGCGTATAATGCAGTGGGTAGTCACAATTGATGGAACAGCACACATTATCCTCGCATTCTAAGGGAAGTAAAACTGGTGTGTAGACTGGTTTGCTAAATAGTGCATTTATTTCCCTTTTTTAAGGTGTCGGATCATGTTAGAATCGAAATATGTTGAAAACGTCGTAAAACCCCAATATGAAAATGCTGCGTTGGGCAGCCAACAATGAAGAGCCTTGTCGAGGTCGCAACCAGCTTCGGTTCCAGCAGTCAACTGGTCAATCAAGATGATTCAATGGAAACTTCTTTACCGTCTCCGTTGTACACACGTTAGAGCGTCCGCCCTGATCGCGAGAGGTCATGGTTCGAGTCCCGGTCGTGTGATACCAAAGATGCGGGAATGGAATTACGACTGATGTATGTTGTCAGGATAGTAATGGTAACTATTACAGGAACAACCGTGACATAACTGGAATCATGTTGCACACAGCACAAAACACCATTACAACAACATCATTACAACAACAACATTACAACAACATCATTACAACAACAACAACATTACAACAACATCATTACAACAACATCATTACAACAACAACATTACAACAAAATCATTACAACAACAACATTACAACAACATCAACATTAGATTCAGCGCAACAACATTCCTGATATAATTGTCTGACAAAGCGCGAGATAAAAGGGAGAAATTGCTCCTTTTTTCTGTATCAAATAAGAACATTATCTTACAGTAAAAACAGTGTAGAGACACTGACAGCGTCTGACCTGGACCATCACTGCTAATCGTTATTGCCTTACGACTGGGGTTCGCAAGCCGACGCTCACTTTTGTTTAACACAGTCACAGTGATCTGTCTGAAATCATATTGGCCGATAAAACAAAGACAAATGAGCCTTCCGCGAGAAAACCAACATCGATGAATCTGCGTAAAGTATCGATCCGGATCAGCATAAGCATGCCGCGCAGGCTTACCCGGATAGACACGTTTAGCCTCCTGTGGATTTTCTGTTTCAGGAATCATTACTCTATATCTCTATCCCCCTGAGACAGAAAGTGTCCGCCCGGATCAATCTTCGCGGACTGCGCAGACAGAGGCCACCAAGTTGGTTTTCTCGCGGGACGGCTCAAATCCAAACCAATCGAGGTCTAGTATATTAAATATTACCCTTATGCAGACACCTTTGGAGCAGGGGACTTCAGAAAACATTTGCTGACAATAGGTCCTTTCTAAAACTAGAAAAAAGGTTTCACTGTTTGGAGTTGAAAGTCGTTTTCAACAGTTGTTTTAGTCATATGATGGATGCCAGTTCATCGAACCAAGTGTTCCATGGCTTTTCGTTTTATATGTTAGTGGTAAACGGTCAAATACGGAACATACTTGAAAAAAGAGAAAAACAACGATTTGCGTGAGGTTTCAATATTTTCTTTAAACAACTTAGCTGCAGTCGTAACAAGTACTATATATATATGACCACAGTTCCATCATAATATTATGAATGCAATATTCAATATCCGAAAAGAATGCTCATTTGAAAATATTAACGATAATGCCTGACCCATTTCTGAACCGTTTGCCGAGCGCCGGTAGCTCAGTCGGTAACGACGTAGGCTGTCAATACATGGGTTATGAGTTCGAATCCCAGCTCAGCCAACATTCTGTCCTACGTTTGACAAAAGTCACTGTGACAAGCGTCCTTCGTCTACCTCCAATGAACTAACAGTATATGTAGAAAAGCAGCCAGTTGCTTAGAAAGTATGTTGTGTGAATAACTGGTGTGAGAAAACCGTGGAACACATGAGTAGGTAAACTGGCAGCCGTGATATGACAGAAAAGTTGTTAAAACCGCGTTAAACCCCCACTCTTCAACTTTTCCCGCATACAACACATCGGCAGAAGACAGATTTCTTAACATCTGGACAAAAATACAGAAACTCTTGTTATGACGAATGTTTATTAATTAAATGGCGCTGTACACATTGTGGCAATGGAGGAATAGTTCATTGTAAACCATTCCTTCTTTAGAAACAACGTTTTCAAAAGTCGTCTACTGCACAGGTAACAAAAGGCGTGTACGACCTTTCCGATCAGACTGTGTGGATGCACAGGCTGATCATGATCAACACTGTTAACAAAGGTCAAAGGTAATAAACCTTACCCAATGGCAATTGATTATGGTGCCCCGAGCATAGATCTAAGGTTAGACATGCGGATCACAATAGATTCCTGAACTGAAGTAAGGGAAGTAAGTATGGTCAGACAATCGGTCACAAAAAGGGACACTATTGGAAACACAACCCATTGCTGTTCTTGAGGTCACCAAGAGCACGTTATATTAGAAAAATGTATATTTTATTAAAATGTTGGTATCTTTTACTGCCTATGCAAAGCTTTTATTTTGGCGGTAGGTTTAATATGGCTTTATTGGCGGTTGGAACTGACTCCATTATAAATGCTCATTTTGTGCGTATACATGCTAAAATCTAAATTATGTATTCAGTGAGCCCGTCAGTACGCAAAGCTACAAGTTTGCTTTTTGCGAACATTGTAAATTCAGATCAACATGTGTATCCACAAAAACTGATCAAAATCTACGCTGAGAATCCGCACAATATGATCGAGATCTACACCGTTCGTGGGTTACTAACACAAGCTTGTTTTAAAAAACATTCTGTCAACTTGTCAACAATTCTCACAAGACAGAGAATATAGCCGAGATGATCTGCATAATTCTGAAATGTCGACTTGTACCATCGTGTGGAAAACCCCAGTTTACTCCCTATTAATGTATGCATATGAGTGCTACTGTTTTTGACTTTTTGTACATAGTTATATGATTGCAATGCAAGTCTTTTAAAGAAATACGGAATGTTATGTTGCAGCAGCGATAAATTGGATCGTATTGCACGACAAGGAGAGGGAAAAAAGTTATCTTACGAGACCGAAGTTCGAGTAAGATATGCATTTTCCCACGCTACGATTCGTGCAATACAACTCATGTATCGCTCCTGTAACGTAATTTTCCTTTTATTACATACATACAATATATTAAGAGTGAAAAAAGTAACAAATATTTAGATTCAATTCATTTTTTATTGAGATAATTTTTTAAACGCGATATAAAGATTATGAATGGCAGATGAATATTAATTACAATATTTAAGCCATTCCCAAATAATTTAGTTGACTTTGTTAACCATTCCTCCTTTAGAAACAACGTTTTCAAAAGTCGTCTACTGCACAGGTGTCGAAAGGCGTGTACGACCTTTCCATTGAGAACATATCAAAAGAGAAGGTGCGTTGTCAAAAACTTTAAGAAGTTTATGTAAGAACTATGTAAACAAGTGTATATTGATCAGACTGTGTGGATGCACAGGCTGATCATGATCATCACTATACCTATTTTAGGGAATAGATGCCCAATAACATCATCAAATTAAATTGGCATTGCGTTGCCGGAGAAAATGACTAACACAATCTTTATTTCCGTTCTTTTATTAAATTTGACGCGAGGTTTTCGATACTAAAAATAGCAACTAGTTTCCCAAAAAGTTCTGGTTGTCTGCATATTTTACTATGTAGCGCAGATTCAAAACGGGAACCTCGTTAAAAGTAATCCGCGCACTGTCTGACGTCACCCGACCGTTTTAACACGTGAACAAATACGACATTTCAATCTGTCGTGTCTGAACTGCGCATGACAATATGCATGTACTTGCACCGAGAAATTGTACGTGTATATAATACACAATAGTATCATTGTAATACTGGCTCAATACTGAACAGACCGAGACAGTTATCGTTCAATTTACCAATCTTCTTCTAATAGAAACTCAGTAATCATTGGACATTCTTCCACAACTATATTGTCCTTGGCCAACAGTTTGTACTCTTTCAAATACATCTCCGAAGTTTCTCTCATCAGCGTTAGATAGTCAATAATTTTCAGGAATCGTTTCTGGGCTGTCGATGTGTCCGTTATCTCGAGCTGTCGACGTAGGAGTTCAACTAAAGACAATTGGATACTCGCCACAAGCTCATGGTCGTCCAAGTTGCAGCGGTCCGTGAAGCAAATTGCAAGTGCAATCAGGATGGCCTTCTCTTCTCTGGTCAGCGAGAGCTTTTGCCATCGTTTGTACATATCACATACTGTCATGATGAGCTCTCGAGAAAAGAATTTATCAGCAATTTCTTCTAAATGGTACCCAACGCCATTGTGCATTAGGAATACTTGGTTTCTGCAGCTCTGGTGCATAAGTATGATGAAGAAATCACAACGGGAGGACTTCAATAAATTGCACTGATCTCGGAAAGAAAGACGAGAAAAGTTAGGAATATTTTTTGCAAAATTACAATAATTATCCATTGTATGTTCTATATAGGCGGCCGTTTCGCGTAGAACACTCATACGATTGTCAATGTCTATACCGAACTCTTGGTAGAGTTGGTAATACTCGTCTCTAGGAATGGATTTCGCTTCACCGAACAACTCAACTTTCTTCCTGTATCGCTCCGTATGGAAATGTAATGCCTTTTGAACATCGGCATCAGTGCGTATCATTGGTCCCCAGGGCTTTATTTCGTCCATGGACTGAACCAATGCTTCCACCAGTACACTAGAGAATGCACTGTCGGTATCCTGCACTGGTTCAACTTTTATCTCAAGCATATCGACTTCTGATTGGCAAACAAATCTCTTAGCTTGAAACTGCACTGGGTATATTCCCCTATTTCCAATCCTTTTTCCAGTGGGTTCGGATTTAACCTTTGTAGATGCTTTGCCTTCTAGTTGGTTGACCGATTGAATTGTTTGTGTCCTTCTAGCCAATGTATACCGCCCTAATTTTGAATTTTCCTTCGCCATGCCAAGTTCCAAACAACGTTGAAGCCGACAACCAGAGCAATTGCCTCGGTTACGATTGATAATTTTACAGTCACCTCCCTTTGTACATCTATATTCCTGATTCCGGATGAGAAAACGACGAAAGAATCCTTTACATGCTTCACAGCTGTTCACGCCATAATGCATACCGGATGCCTTGCCGCTACAAACTAAACATGGCGGAAATTGCAAGGTACTCGTTCGCTTCACTTCACTCTCTTCGGTTTCAGATACACTGCCTATTGTTAAACCGTCGAATCCGTCTTCGTTCTGGTTGTTAACACGACCTTCACCTTTTCCACAAGTTGCCGTACTAATCGGGGAGAAAATCATCTTACTGTCGCTCACTACCGGTAGAAACTGACTCGCATGACGGTTCGAATCATCTGAACTTGGGTTTCAGGTTTGCAGCCCTTTGTAAAATGGAAAATAGTTTCGGACTACAGTGGCTGTGCTCTTCATTCAACTCCGCTGATTTATTGTCACGTTGTGAATCAGTTTCTCTGTCCCCATAAGTCATCTCTGTATATTCTAGTTTCACAGGAAGCATACCAGTTAGTGTTATTTCGTCAGTAACATCGCCGTCTGTAGTAATTCCAACGTCTGTAACAGTTTCTTCGCGAACGAAGTGGTCCACGACGGCGCTTTTATTCGGAATTTTCATGGTTGTAGTATTATATATCTAAGGCTATGTTTGCTTCACTCGATTGTTCTGAGTCAGTCGATGCGGAAACGAATCACAATTGGAATCTGAAGATTCAACAAAAGACATTTATTTAGGGGGAAAACATATATTCGGCTTTAGATTTATGTTATTTCATCTTACAAAAGAAAGGTTGTTCCAAGAGTACTTTTTAACTATAATTTGACAATTGCTCTATTTATATGATTTATTATAGCAATGTCAATTCGCTTTTATCTTAAAAGACCGTATATTGAACTTTCAAGAGCCGTCTCTCTCTCTCTCTCTCTCTCTCTCTCTCTCTCTCTCTCTCTCTCTCTCTCTCTCTCTCTCTCTCTCTCTCTCTTCTCTTTCTCTCTCTCTCTCTCTCTCTCTCTTCTCTCTCTCTCTCTCTCTCTCTCTCTCTCTCTCTCTCTCTCTCTCTCTCCGAGCCCAGATAGCTCAGTCGGTAGCGACGCGGGCTGTCAATCCAGGGGTTGTGAGTTCGAATCCCAGCTCGGCCAACATTCTTTCCGACGTTTGACAAAAGTCATTGTGACCTGCGTCATTCGTCTTTCACCAATGGGCTGTTTAACAGTCTATGTGGAAAAGCAGCCAGTTGCTTGGAAAGCATGTTGTGTGGTGTACTGGTGTGGGAAACAGGAAGCGCATGAGTAGGTGAAACTGGCCGCCGTGATATGACTGAAACGGCGTTAAACCTCAATCAATCTCTTTCTCTCTCTCTCTCTCTCTCTCTCTCTCTCTCTCTCTCTCTCTCTCTCTCTTCTCTCTCTCTCTCTCTCTCTCTTTCTTTCTCTCTCTATTTCTGTCTCTTTCTCTGTCTGTCTGTCTGTATATCTCTCGATATGTCTGTCAGTTTGTCTCTTTCTTCGCCTGTCTTGTCTGTCTTACATGTCTGTCTGTCTTTTGTCTGTCTGTGTGTATGTATGTATGTCTCTCTCTCTCACTATATATATATATATATATATCAACATATTTATCTAGCTATTTATCTCTCTCTTTCCATCTCTGTTTCACCCTCCCACTCTCTCCAGCTCTACCGTCAATCTGTCCATCTTTCTCTCACTTCAGCTCTCACTCTCATTAACATATTGAAGAGACGTTGTTCAAATTAATTATCGGCCTTTAAGTTCGTGCTATTGAATAGACGTAAGTTATGTACGGCAAACAAAAGGAATAATAAATCATTTTATATATAGAGTATGCATGTATTCAAAAAACAGAATGCTTACATGTAAATAATATTGATCGCTGCGTTTAATAATCGTATCAATAGACATTATTGAAAAGTGTTTCGATTCTTGACTATTAATAAATGATAAATGATAATAAATGACAATAATAATGATGATTATAATAATAAAGAAATAATAACAAAAAAAATTGATGATGACAACGGAAATGATATACATAGAATTGGTGATGATTATGTCGTTATTGCATATGGTGATGATGATAAGAGTGGACGAAGAAGAAGACGAAGACGAAGAAGACGAAGAAGAAGAAGAAGAAGAAGAAGAAGAAGAAGAAGAAGAAGAAGAAGAAGAAGAAGAAGAAGAAGAAGAAGAAGAAGAAGAAGAAGAAGAAGAAGAAGAAGAAGAAGAAGAAAAAAAAGAAGAAAAAAAATAATAAGAAGAAGAAGAATACATACTTGTAAATTTAAGATATTTAAGTCCGATGAACATAAAGATATTTCTCAAATGTTACGTTCGATTTAGCCTGTTTGTTTGACTATTTGTAAGTGAGTAATTTGACCGAAAGCGGATTTGATTTTGACCTCCTAGATTCTACTCATTTCTCACCGGTTGAACTTTTCATTCAAACCACAGATAAAGGCTCACTCTATAAACCCGCGTGCTTTATACCAATTAAATATAGGTTTAAAAGTCTTTCGAAAAGAGAGCAATGGCACATTTGATTGTTGTTCGATCACTCTGGAGAAACGCTACATTTAGCACTAACTTGTATATACAATTCAAAAGAAAAATCACCGAAGCATATTGTGTCGTATGTCTAGTTAAATCGGTATGGCGAATAGTTTCGGTAAAAAAAACATTTAACCTCAAAAGGGTTAAAAATATTCGTGGCACGTAAAGGATTTATCAGCGCAATAAAATTGCTACACTTGTGTATTGAAAAGGTTCAGAGGTCCTCGGCGACCCAATTGTTAGCTTGTGTCAGGACGTTGGGCTGTGACCCGGATAACCCTTTCACACATACAGACCATGTTTGACATCTATGCAGCAGTCGACTTTTGATATCATAACGAGCAATTTCTCATTGTTGCCACAATGTTCACAACTCTTTTCAATTATTATACTTTTTTGAAGAGGTTCTCCACATTCTTACCTAGATATTGACAAAGTCGTCTGCTACATATTTGTTGCAAGTGGGTAAGGGTTATGGACTTGCTTATCTTATAAAGTTATGAACAATTTCCTTCTTTGCCGAAATGTGATTGAAAGCAGTCTGTTGCAGGTGCGTCAACATGAGTTTACATGTGAGAGTATAAGTCGAGGGCTTGGAGTGAAACGGTTGTAACTAAAAACCTATTTGGAAAACCCTTTTTTAGGGGCAATTTTGACCCGACCCCTTTGTAAACAATGCAAGTTTAGGTGCCATTGCTTATAACGAGCAATGGCACCTAAATTTCCATTGTTTACCAAGAAAAATGAGTTAACGCTTATAAAGACTTTATGGCGAGGTGATAAACCTTGCTAAAAAAAAATAGCAATTTTAGTTACAACCATTTCACACCAAGCCCTCGAAGTGTATAAAATGTATTTGTATTACTCCGCTTTCAACAATGTTTCAGTTATATAAGGGCATGTCCTAGGTAAACAGTACCACTCGTCCAATATCCTGACACCAGCCAGTCAGTCGTAATGCTAACCCCACAATCCTGACACCAGCCAGTCAGTCGTAATGCTAACCCCACAATCCTGACACCAGCCAGTCAGTCGTAATGCTAACCCACAATCCTGACACCAGCCAGTCAGTCGTAATGCTAACCCCACACTCCTGAGCGCATATGAGGGAAATCCATTACTACTGTTTTTAAGTATTTGGTATGACCTGGCCGATGATCGATCCGTGACCTCCCTAAGACGAGGCGCACGCTCCACAACCCACTACACCGAGGCGGTGTCCATTAATCAAAGTGTATATATACGAGTTAAATCTAAAGTTCTATTCATTTTGGACAATATTAACCCTTTCCTTCATATAGACGCTTTCTGAAGCCTCTGCAGCAGACGGCTTTTTGAATACATGGCGACAAAAGAAGAAATGGCTCAAAACGAGCAATTTCACCTTTTGTCACAATGTTTAAACGCTATTCAATTATTGTTCTTTCATTAAGGGGAGTTTCAAAAAAAATGCGGGTATCTTTTCAAAGTCGTCTGCTGCAGATTGCTTGTATATATGGGAAAAGGTTAAGTAGGATATCAGATAATCAATTTGTGTGAAAATTGAACTGTCGTATTTATAATGAATATATTACAGCAAGATTATAATACTATTTATTTCTATGTATAGAGATGAATCCGCCGTGTTCGAGTGGTAAGCGTCGCGGATTTGAAACCGGGCGTCCCGGGGTCGATCCAGTCGTGGCACTACGGTCATTGTGGAGTGACCTTGGGCAAGGCACATGTCCTAGCCTAGTACTGGTTTGATTACCCAGGGAATAAGTGAACTGTTGCTGTGATATAACGGAAATAATGTTGAAAACGGCGTTAAACCCCAATAAAATACAAGTGTCGAGGAATGGTGTGTTACCGTGTCACGTTTTCATCATGCGACCGTTCAATTAACACGGAACATAGTGACGTCAGAGTTCAAGTATTTTGAAAAACGAACTAGTCTAAGGTTGGACAAAATGTCAAAGGGCGAATTTGTTCACGCAAATTGATTGATGTGACGTACGTACTTTCCCGATAGTAATATAGATCCGTACGCAAAACGAATATGGTAGGATGAATGGAATGACTGTACAAGTGAATAATTTGTGTTGTTTGAATGTTAACATTTCAGCGTAGGCTAGCATACCGACCAGGCGAAACTCCCACGCCGGGGTAGCCAGTACGTAAAACACCCATGGAATATGAAATGACTCAGGGTAGCCAGTACGTAAAATACCCATGGAAAACGTAATGACTCAACTACATGTATTTATATTGTTTATTTATCTATCAGTCCCCGCTGATTACCGCTGATTGAGATACATGTATTAAATCTGATTGATTAACGGATAAGGATAGAGATATACAGGGAGATAGAGAGACAGAGGAAAAGAAACACGGAGAGAGTATGAGAGTGAGAGAGAATTAGGTGATATAGAGAGATGGAGAAAGTATGAGAGTGAGAGAGAATTAGGTAATATAGAGAGATGGAGAGAGAGAGAGAGAGAGAGAGATAAGAGAATTATAATATATATATAGAGAGGGAGTGAGAGAGAGAGAGAGAGAGAGAGAGAGAGAGAGAGAGAGAGATAAGAAGATTATATATATATATAGAGAGAGAGGGAGTGAAAGAGAGGAGAGAAAGAGAGAGATAAGAAGATTATATAATATATATATAGATATATATATATAGAGAGAGAGAGAGAGAGAGAGAGAGAGAGAGATAGAATATTATATTATATATATATATTATAGAGAGAGAGAGGGATTGTTGAGAGAGGAGAGAATTGAGAATATAATATGTAGAGAGAGAGAGAGAGAGAGATACAGACAGACAGACAGACAGACAGACAGCAGACACAGAGCGATGGATAATTGATTAAGGGAGAGAGAGAAGAGATGAGAGAGAGAAGAGGAGATGAGAGAGAGAGAGAGAAGAGAGAGGAGAGAGAGAGAGAGAGAGAGAGAGAGAGAGAGAGGAGAGAGAGAGAGAAGAGAGAGAGGAAAGAGAGAGAGTGAGAGAGAGAGGGAGATAGTGAGAGAGATAGAGTGACAAGATAAAGAGACATATCTGAATAGAGAGGTACATGAAGATAGAGACAGAGAGACAGAGAGACAGAGGAAAAGAGTGTGTTCAAAGTCATCTGGTGCAGATCGTCGGGTTATCAAAAATAAACAGAAATATCTTACCAGTAAAAATAAACTCCCGATAATTGAAGTTTACCATCATCCACACTAATAAACATCTAAACTTGAATGAATATGGTCACATATTTACACATACTTTATATGAAGAGGTATATTATTTTGAATGTGTTGGTTTTTACTCCTACTTCGGTTTCTATTTATAGTCATACTTTTGACATAATACTGCACCCCTCGCATGAGTCATGTGTTTGCGTAGGAAACATTTACGTCGCGGGAAAACTGAGTGACATTCCTTCTGATAAGATTTGATTTCTTTGTACTTAATCAGTTTTTCTGATACAGGCGTTTATAGACACGTCTGCAACATAAAGATTTTGAAAACATTGTGGTAAAGGACATTTTAGATTGTCTTTTCTCCCAATAATTAAAACAGTATCCAAATTACACTGAGGACTGTGGATTATTTGGACTCTCCGTAACGGGTCAGGGGCGTAGCTCCCTTTATGCACTGTAGGCACGTGCCTACACATTCTTTTCTAAAAAAGCTGCGGCGATACACATCTGCGTAATGTATCGACCAGATCAGCCTGCACACAACGAGAGTAAACCCTCCATCTACTGTCACAGCACAGTGCGGTCAGGGGCGTAGCTCCCTTTAGGCACTGTAGGCACGTGCCTTCACGTTTTTTCTCAAATGCAGCTACCGCGATAGACATCATTACGTATCGACCAGATCAGCCTGCGCTGTCCGCGCAGACTGATCCGGCCGACACATTCCGTCTAAGGGGGGGATAGATAGACGGTAGTGATTTCTGAAACAGAAAATCCACAGGAGGCGAAAAGTGTCTATCCGGTAACGCCTGTGTGGCATGCTTAGGCTGACCCGGGTCGATACTTTACGCAGAGTCCACAATGTTGATTTTCTCACGAGACGGCCTACACATTGATTATTGCCAAGCTAAGCACCTGTGAATCATTATAGATGAATTGGCTTAAACTAAACACGTCTTAATTAACCCTGCTAAACACAAACAAACACCTATTGCATGG
>JASEVX010000020.1:145000-185000 GCA_031761405.1 Serripes groenlandicus | reverse complement strand
CCATTAAATAACTGGAACTCCATTAATTAACTGGAACTCAATTAATTAATGTTGTTTTACATAAATCACCTGGAGACTGACTACAGATAGTGGTAGTGACCTTAGCAGTGTTTACATCACAGTGGGATGTCTGGATTCAGAATGTTTAATGCAATAACATATATGAATACTAGTTCAGAAGGGATGGCTTAGCTAATGCTAAATCTTAGTAAATTCTTGGGAAGAGGGTGGAGTTCTGTTCAATGTTAACAAATCAAATCTGAATAAATAGAGCAGGGCATTACCTTAATTTTGCTCACCAAATATTTAATTTTATAAGGCAGTAAAAAATCAAAAAACAAATTGTTAACTTTACAGTGCATATAATTGTATCAGTTGAGCTAGGTTTATTTTTTAATATTGTTATTTTCATTATAATCTTAAGTGTTCAATAACATAAAAGTGAATCAGACGGTATATTTGCAGGGCTACAAGTAAATAAGTATTAATTTCATGACATTATTGTATAAGTGATAAGTCACTGAGTTTCGGCTTTCCAGCCATGGATCCCACTGAATATGATGACATAAAGGTATTCCTGACTCATGGAATATTTCTTACCAGTTTTCAAGGACCAGGTCGGGCGTTAGTCAACCAAAGACAACATTATAAAAAAAAATCTGAAATCTTCTACATAAAAGGTATTTGTACAGAGGCAATCCTTACCTAAACCAGTAATACAAATTAGTTGACAGTAAGTCTAGGAATATGTCTTCCAAATTGTGCAGCAGACAACTTTGAAACACGGTATGCATAAACATGGGAAGTCAGTTGTAAACAGGATTACAATGATTTCGTAACCTAGTCATCACAAAACTATATTTTGTATACTCAATTGTATTAATTGAAAATTTAAAATTAATATTGACTTAAAAAACTAAGGCTCATTCATGCAAGCTGCCCACTGTTTCCTATAGTCTTAAAAAGGAATATACATATAGGAACTCCTTATTGTTTGTAAAGTAACAGCTGCTAATTAACTATATCTTTTCTTACAATGAGCACTGGTATAATTTACACCTTTCATACATACATCATATCTGTAGAAGTCGACTTTGAAAACATGTATGCATAAACATAGGAAGTCGACATGAATGAAACAATGATTATTGTTTGGAGTTGGAAACATTGTGGCAACAAAAGTCGCACATTATGAGCTGTGTCTTCTGTTGCCCAAAATGTTTTCTAGTTGTCTCCACTGTTTTAAAGTGCGAAAGTGTTAACACAAACATATTTCCCCATATACCATCCAAACATTAACATTGTGTTTAATGAAAAATCAGCTATTTTTCAATGTAATTACTTGTTACATAGATCTTTAACCATTTCCATCTTATAGACGCTTTCTGATGCCTCTGCAGAAGACAGCTTTTTGAAAACATAGTGACAAAAGATTGCCACAATGTTTTCAACTTTTAGTCATAGGTTATCAATTCAATTATAGAGAATTTTTTGTTTAAAGACAAAATATGTTCAAAGTTGTCTGCCTAAGAATTGTTGTATGAGGGAAAGGGTTAACACTCCCAATGGATTTTTAAAGCTGTGGTTACATTTTAGCTACCTATCTGTGCCATTTTCATATAGACTGATATTTTTCACCAGCTACAAATTATGTTTTTAACTTGTTTCATACATAAATACAGCAAATCTAGCTACAGCAGACAACCTTGGAAACAACTAGGCACAATTATGGAAAATCTCTATAAATGAAAACATTATTATGAAAAAGAGCTGAAAAAGTTGTGGCAACAGGAGAAATTGCTTGTTTCAAGCAATTTCTCCTGTTGCCACAATGATTTTAAAATACATTTGCTGCAAAGGCGCAGAAAGCGTCTGTATGTGGACAAGGGTTAAAAGGAATATACATAAAAACTCCTTATTTTTGGTTAACCCTTTCCCTCATATAGACGCTTTCTGACACCTCTGCAGCAGACGGCTTTTTGTAAACATAGTGACAAAAGAAGAAATTGCACAAAACGTGTAATTTCTCCTTTTGCCACAATGTTTTCCACTTTTTGTCATAGGTTATCCAATCAATTATAGAGATTTATTATTTTTTGACAAAATACGTTAAAGTCGTCTGCTGCAGAATTGCCGTATGAAGTATATACAGTGTGTGTATACCACGTGACTTTTGACGTCATATTTGCATGGTCAGACAGCAATACTTGCTCTTGTTAAGAATGTAAAAACAATGGTAACTTTTTTATTTCTTCACCCTTTTTAATGAGACATGGCGTAGACATTAAAAATGATGAAGAAATAAAAAAGTTACCTTTGTTTTTACTTCTAAACCGAAGTAAAATATTTCTGTCCACAGTAGCATTTGTGACGTAAAAGTCACGTGGTATACACACTCCGATATAAACTCCCCTTGAAATCTTTTTCCGGGCACTTATTTTGTTCCAGAGATGTTTTGAATCCTTTCTATCAGATGATAGGCATTGGCTCTGATCTAAGTGTGGTTATTTAAAGAGATATTTTATTTGTGTGTATAACCTTTCCGTTTTGTTCTTTTTTGTTTGTTTATCATAGTTTTCATCTGTGTATGATCTTCATATATTGTAGGAAATAAAGATTATATATGAAAATTACTTTGCGTTATATTCTTGTTTCAAAAATAATATAAATATATCCTTATATACATTTTTGTTTGCACTTGGCCATAATATATGGTACAAACTTGATTAGAGAGTTATAGTGTTTCAAAGAGCACGTGACGTGGTAGCAGCTGAAAATACCATTGACAATCATTACAGATTGAAATAGAGCCCGGCATACATATGCAATAGCTCGTCCCATTTTACTAAGTGTCTATACACCCAACAATATCTTTTCGGTAAGAAAGATGTATAACCCTGTGTTAAAGCAGCACTGGACAAGTTGTCCTAGAACCAACTGTGAGAACTGACCTAGAATATGAACATAGGAAAAGGGACCAGGTGACTGACTGAAACTATAAATATAGATAAAGGGACCAAATGTCCCAGAACTGACTGAGTATGTACATAAGAAAATGGACCAGGTTTCCAACTGACTGACTGAATATAGAGGAAGAGATCAAGTGTCCCAAAACCTACTGCAACTTTGAGTAAACTGTAGGGACCAGGTTTCCGAGAACCGACTAAGAGTATAAGGAAAGGGACCATGTGTCCCAGAACTGACTGTAAGTATGAACATAGTGGAAGGTCCAAGTGTCCCAGAACCGACTGCGGCTATGAGTATATGGTAGGGGCCAGGTGTCCAAAAACCGTCTTTGAGTTATAAGGGATGGAACAAGGTTTCCAAGAACTGGTTGCGACTGTGAGTTCGTGTCCCAGAACCGACTGTGAGTATGAGAATATAGAAGGGACCAGGTGTCCCAGAACCGATTTTGAACATGAGTATATGTAAGGACCAGGTGTCCAATTACTGACTGACTGTGTATAGAGAAAGGGCCCAGGTTTCCTAGAACTGCCTGTGATAGTGGGTATATAGAAGGGACCAGATGTCCCAGAAATGACTGACTATGAGTATAGGGGAGGGACCAGGTATCCCAGAACAGACTGTGACTATGAGTATAGGGGAGGGATTAGATGTCCCAGAACCCACTGTGAATATGAACATAGGGGAAGGGACAAGGTGTTCCATAACAGATTGTGGGTATGAGTATATGGGAAGGGCAATGTGCCCCATAACCGACTGACTGAGTATAGGGGAGATAAAAGGTGTCCCAGAACTGACTGTGACTATGAGTATAGGGGAGGGATCAGATGTCCCAGAACCCACTGTGAGTATGAACATAGGGGAAGGTACCAGATGTCCCAGAACATATTGTGAGTATGAGTATATGGGAAGGGCAATGTTTCCCAGAACTGACTGATTATGAACATACTGAGATGGACAAATGAATTTGTTTAGCAAATTTACTTGAATGATGTAACCTGAGACGATAACTTAAAACAACATAGGTACAATATTGGATGAAAGAATACCTACTATTGATCAAAGTGCCACCTGCGATACCATCGACCAATACATTCTCATCAAAGAACATCACAGTTAGAACAGTCTCCAATTTGAGTCTGAGATGGGTCGATTCTTACGTATGAAGCTGCTTTGTGTAGAAATGATGACAAGTGTGAGAGATGAAAATGATGGTGAATGCCCTCATGTGGATAACATTACGGTCTCACACCTCCGTACTTTCTCCTAAATAAATGTTTATATATAATTCAGTTACAAGAGAGAACTACAGGATTGAAATAGCTTGGATAGTCAATTTAAGGTCCAAAAAGATGTTCACAGACATTTTATGAATTTCGGACACCACAAACTAACAGAAAGTGGTGTAGATGGATTGATTTGATTAAGTAAATATATTCATAGAAGACGTCTAGACCCCCTACCCAACACTACTATGAACACCTGTTGAATTATATATACATATGAATTCTATGTCTTTCGTTTTTTTTTACTTATGTAAAATTATAAGATAGATTGATTGATTGATGAATGAAGAGATGGGCAGGAATATCAATGTAGGTGTTAGACCATTAACCCCAATTTCATGTAAGCAGTACAAATGTAATGTTGAGTTATAGTGGGTAGGTAATATCACCTGTCTTTTCGTTACGGTAATCATTAATTAATTAACCAACTAATTAATTAGTTCATTGACTAGTTGTACAGGTAAGTCACAGGTGTATGCACCCCGTACCCGCTGTAGGTAATATCACCTGTTTTTTCGTTACAGTAATTATTTATTAATTAACTAATTAATTACTTGATTGCCTAATGGTACAGGTAAGTCATAGGTGTATTCACTCCATACCCGTCCAGCCCCGGTAGCTCAATCGGTAGCGACGGCGGCTGTCAATCCAGGAGTTCTGAGTTCGAACCCCAGCTAGGCCAACATTCTTTCCGACGTTAGAAAAAAGTTATTGTGACAAGCGTCATTCGTCTTCCACTAATGGGATATCCGTCTATGTGGAAAAGCAGCAAATCGATTGGAAAGAAAGTTGTATTAAGTACTGGTGTGAGAAAACCAAGAAACATATGAGTAGGTGAACTGGCCGCCGTGATATGACTGAAAAAATGTTGAAAACGACGTTAAACCCCCATTCAATGAATCACCCCATACCCGCTTATTTTAATGTATAAATTAATTACATTAACATTCATTTGACGTGTCTTAAGGTTTTTCTAAGGAGCCTAATGTAATGCCTAAAATGCTCAGTTTTACATTATTTCAGTTCGCTCAAACAGAAGAACGCATGTACATAATTTTAATGTTAATATCGGGAAGATGGAACGAAGTCGAAAAATACAAATCTAATTTGCAACCCGCCTTAAGATGTTCACGCCTTAAAATTTTCACGACCGTACTGTGAGAAATGTAAGGTCTGATAAATTTCACGGTCTGCCTATTCTCACGCTACAACGATGTTATCTCTCTCGGAAATCGGACTCAAAAAGCATTCCGACAGTAACGGTTGAAGGTAGCGGCACGAAGTTTTGGCTGTGGGTAGTTTGAGTCTCCCCTCATGAAATATGTTCCGGTTTTTTACGTAGGCCCTCCAGCGGCGATTTGGCATCGGGCCAAAGTTGGCCGCCCCACCGCCGATTTCACCATTGTGATACCTTCAGGTCGGATCAACTCCGAAACGGTGAAAGATAGAGTTATGAAATTTGATCACCAGATGGAATTCATTGAGTACTACAACTTTCGATCTACACCTCACCTCCGATTCTGGTCACGTGACCTTCCAGAGGTCATCGAGTGCAAAATCTACTCTTAAACAATGTTTGAGAGGCTGTAGCTCCTCGATTATTGTTTACGTGATTGACCTCCGACCTCGAGTTTCCGAGCTAGAGCCGGAAGTCTGAAAAACATGCAAAGGCGAATCCCACGTCGCCTACCGGCTTGTTATAGATATTTCTTAGGTGCAAACGGTCTCGGATGCGGCACTTCTACATCTACAATGTCATTTTTATTTCATCAATTTTTTTAGATTTAGATGGTCTTTTTTGATGATATATTTGTAACTTCATGGTTTTAAATGTATTCGTGATAATTTGGAAATGCTCTCGATTCGATCCGAAGTTTTATGACCCTCATAAAAAGAAATTGTATCCCCAGGGGTCTTAATCCGAATTCCCAATTCCCAACGCTAAACACTCGGCCACAGATGATTCCTACAAACCATTGACTGTCTCTTCAGAAATACAATGTGTGCATGGAGGAAAAATTGCCCTTTATAAACCATTTTTACTTTTCGTAAATATGTTTCCTACATTTATCAAAAATGTCTTTTCCTCTGCACATTTTTTTTAAAATATCATTTCTTAGTTTGAGGCAAAAAAAACCATACCAGGTAATAGCCTATACTTGATGTTTCTCTTGTGGATGGTATGTATTATGGGCCGGTGGCCTAAGTACTTTTGAACTATGTCTTCCACTGATAATAAGAACGTTGAAAGACTTTGGAAATTATGTGCCAAAAAATCACAACATCTGCCCTCTAGAACACGCACAGATATGGTTTTAAGTCTGCTAGGCTGCTAGGCTGGTATAGCATACAATGTGAAATTGACAAACGCAAACTAGCTTTCCTTCAACGACTGTGTAAAATGCCTACAAACTGTCTCACCAAGCAGATTTTCACTTACCGTCTGAATTTGTTCCAAACAAGTCAATGTACGAGACAGAAAGGTTTTATTCCTGATACCTTAAATCTTTTGCAAAAATATGGTTTAGCTGCATATATGAAGTCGTTTCTTACTACTGGCAAATTCCCTGGAAAAAATTCTTGGAAAACGATAGTTTCTAGAGTCGTTGAAAGGAGGTTTGAATGCGAGCGTCTGGAAAGAATGAACCTTCACCATGACTTTGACCGCTTTGTTTCTGTTCACAAAAGCAGCCTTCCATCATCATTTTGGTTATGTGTTAAAACTCGCAAAAATATTAATCATGCATCAAGTGCTATACAAGTATTAGTAAGTAGCAAACACGTAAGAGAAACTCTCAGTCAGTGTATGTACTGCCAAAATATGATCAAAGATATCCAGGGACACTACATATCCGAATGTGCTCACTTCTCAATTGAACGGAATTTATTATTTGAAAACATCAGTTCTTACTGTTCAAATGATATGTTGCTCTTTCTGAGAAGATTTACTACACAGAAAGAGCAATTTATCAGATATCTTCTTCATACTGAGTTGCCAACAGTATTTAGTCTTTCTGAATACAATCGAACCTGTTATGTTCAATTGTGTACGCGCTACATACATAATGTATTGAGATATAATTCAGCTTAGCTGTAAATATACCTAACGAAGGATCCTACGATGTACACGTATGCGTATATGCACATGCATAATTTATGTGTGTGTCTATATGTGTCTGTTTATATGTATATGTACTGGTGTGCGTATGTGTGTATATGTATATGTTTGTGTTGTATAATGTATATAGGTTTTCTTCTCTACCCTCAGTATTCCATCTGTTTTGATTTCTCACTCTACCATACATATGTATGTGGGCATGTACATGTACGGGCGTGCGTATGTGTGTATATGTATATGTCTATGATGTATAATGTATATATGTTCTCTTCTCTACCCTAAGTATACCACCTGTTTTGATTTCTCATTCTACCATACACATGTGTATGTGTACATGTATATGTATGGGCGTGCGTATGTATGCATGTGTATATATGTGTGATGTATAGGTATATATGTTTTCATCCCTACCCTCTGTATTCCATCTACTTTGATTTCTCATTCTAATATACATAATCAATCTGCCCCCTCATCTGTCTGTCAACTACTCTGTTATGTCTTTCTCTCAATTGCCCTTCAAAGCACTTCATATTTCGTTTCGATGAGGTGGTCCTCAGGGGTATTTGGGGATGTGTCTTGCGAACAGTGAGGACTCTGGGTGTTCTTCCAATCCGAGCAGAATATCCAGAGTTTTCACAAAAAACAACTATGTGTTTGTTTCGCTTGCAACGTACATGAATGTTACTGCACTCGTGACTATTCACAAATGAGTCTGCACATGTGCAGCGCTTCATAAGCACATTTCTCTATACATGTGTTAATGCATCAGTTTTCAATCAGCTTTGCGAAATGAATGATGTTCGTGCAAATCTGTTAAAATATTCCATGTTTGTGTTAATTTTCTATGTCAACTTTGCATTATTTCTCTGTACTTTGTAATATCTCCGGTGATCGGAGGAAATAAAGATATAATAAAAATACTACTACAACTACTATTAACACGACTACAACTACTATTAACACTACTACAACTACTTCTTCTACTTCTCAGTGTCCGTCTTCTCCTTTTCAAATGTCAATCACGGCCTTTACACAAACTCTATTTCTATTCTCCTCCAACTTGAAACATACTTAAAACCACTTTTTTAAAATGATAATGTCCCGGAAGATATTAGAAGTACGTAGGTGGTACTTTGAATATCACACAGAAAATAAGACACTCTGTTTCATGTTGAAACAATAGATAAACGAAACCGGACGAAATAGACAAAGTCAAGAGTTAATTAGTATGTACATGCTCTCATTATCCATGCTGATATAATACTTTGTGAAAAAGACAGCGTTTTTGAAGGGTTGAACTGGTTCAACTCCAGACTAATCATTGCTGCACACATCTTTGGTAAAACTGAGAAAACAAGAACTTTCAACATGATTTAACCCTTTCCCACCTGCAGACGCATTTTGACGCAAAAGCAGCAGACGACTTTTGAAAACATTGTTGCCAATGGTAAAATTGCTCATCATGAGCAATTTCTCCTTTGGCCAAAATGTTTTCAACTTTATTTAACAATAAAGCTATCTTTTATGGAGATTTTTCAGGTTTTTGTCACTATGTTTTCAAAGTCGTCTCCGGCAGATTTGTTGTATGTGGGAAAGTGTTAAGTAATATAACGGCAACATTTTACATGTATACACGATTCTCAATGTTGAACAACTTAGTTAGATTTTGTATGAAGTTTTTGTAACTTAAAAAAAGAAACGTTCAAAACATTTAGTGACAGAAAATAATTTGGTGATTAAACATTCCTGATATGATTCTTTCGAATAGTATATGTGTTTGTTTTTTTTGTTTTCTTTTTTTGTTGTTTCTGTCTCTTGTGTAGGTTTTATCATTATTATCATTTTATAAAATAAATAATAATAATACAGTAAATTTAGTGACAGAAATTAAACCTAGTGTACTGGCTCGTTGTCCAACACGACTATCCCCTAGGCGATTTTCTTCACAGCGTGTGATCAATTATCAGTAAATCACGGAACCTTACGGAGATTAACGAATATATTGCTTCCGTGGGCAGATAGGATTATCGATATTTAATGATTTAACTGATGATCGAAATTCTTGCGTATGAGATACGAAATAATGCTGTGTAAAGAGTAACTGGTTCCACGAAGTATTGTATTCTCAATATTTTCAAATTCATTACATGTTAGTCTTTCAACATTTCCAGCAGCAGATAAGACTTTTTATTCCAATATTTCCTAAGCGTATTATTGCGAAAGAAAACTATTAAATTAGCAAAGTGCTCGATACAGAAGACGTTTAACGTTACGGAAAAGCCAGAGGAAAAAAGCGAAATTGCTTAAATTACGGTTATTTAGATATTCAAAATTTCCCAATAATTGGAAAGACAGAAAGGAACACAACATTTATTAATATAAAGAGCATAAACAAAGCTATTTGAGTTTTGATTGATTGGGGTTTAACGCCGTTTAACAATTTCTCAGTAATATCACGGCGGCCAGTTCACCTACTCATGCATTTCCTGGTTTTCTCACACCAGTACTCCACACAACAATCTTCCCAAGCAACTGGCTGCTTTTTCCACATAGACTTAGCCCATTGGTGGAAGACGAATGACGCATGCCGCATTGACTCTTTCCAATCGTCGGAAAGAAAGTTGGCCGAGCCGGGATTCGAACTCACAACCCCTGGATTGTCAGCCCGCGTCGCTACCGACTGAGCTACCGGGGCTATTTGAGATCAGTGTGGAACCTGAGCATCCGCGCAGCTTTGATCAGAAAAGATATGTAACTCGTCATTAAAGAACACATTTATTGCCACAGTTATCTCCCTTGTTCCCATAGTGTATGAAAAGACACATACATAATTATAGCATAACAAAACATTTAACTCTTTCAGCGCCGAATTGTTTAAAGTAGACTCTTCCATGTTCAAAATCGGGTGTGTCCATTTCTCAATCCATGAAAGGTTTGGACTATTTTGGTAACTAAAAGGCAAACAATGCTGATTTCAGGTGAGACAGCTCGTTACGAGCTGACTCACCTGAATCTGCATTGTTTGCAAAAACCTCAATATTGCCTGTGGCGCTGAAAGAGTTAAACCTAAAAAGCGTTTACTACTCACCGATTCTAGGTAGATCAGTCGGTTGTGGCCGGCTGTCTATCCAGGAGTTGTGAGTTCGAACCCCAGTTTGGCCAACTTTCTTTCCGACGTTTAACAGAGGTCACAGATCTATGCGACACTCGTGATTCGTCTTCCAACAATTGGCAAACAATCTATATGGAAAAGCAACCTGTTGCTTGGAAAGACAGTTGTTTGGAGTATTGGAGTGAAGCTAGTAACACTGGCTAGGTAAACTGGCCGCCATGATATGACTGAAAAAAATGTTGTAAAACAGCGTTAAATCACAATGAGCCAATCAATATTCAATAAACTTTTTCATCATGCACGAAAACCCAGCGAAACGAAGTTCGAAAAATACTGAAATTACTGGGGTTTCGGGAATAAAGTATGTTTATGTCAGGGTCTTTGGAACGCAAGGTAAATATGAATATCTCGATGAAACACATCTGCAGTAGTCAACGTTGAAGGCATCTGGACTAAGCTATAGAAAATCTCTATAACTTCAAGCTTTTTCACATTTCACCAGAAGGTCATAGACCCATGTGGTAAGTATAGCATACAACCGTGAAACATACAAAATAAAACAACAAACTATTGGTATATACATGAGCTCATATGTACGTTTTCATTTAATTGCACATACACGCTTGTTTAAATGTACCTAAATACGAACACATATGCATGCATGTACCCGTATGTATAAATGAAGGTATAATTTATGAAAATTGTTGATTGATAGATTGATTGATTGGGGTTTAACGCCATTTTTAACAATTTCTAAGTCATATCACGGCGGCCAGTTCTCCTACTCTTGCATTTCCTGGTTTTCTCACACCAATACTCCACACAACAATCTTCCCAAGCAACTGGCTGCTTTTCCACATAGACTTAGCCCATTGGTGAAAGACGAATGACGCATGTCGCATTGACTTTTGTCAATCATCGAAAAGAAAGTTGGGCCGAGCCGGGATTCGAACTCACAACCCCTGGATTGACAGCCCGCGTCGCTACCGACTGAGCTATCGGGGCTCGGCTAATGAAAATCGTAAATCGTACATTTCAGCTGCAATAAATTGTTACATGTGCCCGCCGACCGGTGCTGACACGGTGGACGCTGCGAATATAGAATGCTTGGCGCTGGAATGGGAAATCTCGTGTTCCCCGCTAGAGGTAGGTTTGATTCGCATCATATTTGGTTAAATCCTTTCCCACATGCAAAAAAAAAATCTGCAGCAGACGACTTAGAAAATTATGCAAACATGTGGAAAATCTCCATTAATGAAAGTATCGTTAATCAATAGAAATGAAAACATTGTGGAAAAAGGAAAAATTGCTCATTATGAGCAATTCATCCTTTTGCCGCAATGTTTTCAATAGTCATCTGCTGCAGAGGCGTAATAATGCGTCTGCATGTGAGAAAGGGTTTATACCTATACAAAATGAAAATACATTTGAAAACATTGTGGTTAAAGGAGAAATTGATCATTATGAGAAATGTCTCCCTTTTAAAGAAATTCGTATTGCAAACGTATAATATCTACACTTGTGCCGCACCAGAAGAAAAGGCTAATAAATATTTCAAACAGTGAAGACCCACGCTAGCGTTGTAATGGCTTCCCTACTAGGGACTCGGGCTCGAGGGGATGACATTGCGACCTCCGGTCATAGTATTTATTCACATTATTAACTCTTTCAGCGCCGAATTGTTTAAAGTAGACTCTTCCATGTTCAAATTCGGGTGTGTCCATTTCTCAATTCATGAAAGTTTTGGACTATTTTGGTAACTAAAAGGCAAACAATGCTGATTTCAGGTGAGACAGCTCGTTACGAGCTGACTCACCTGAATCTGCATTGTTTGCAAAAACCTCAATATTGCCTGTGGCGCTGAAAGAGTTAAAATCTTAAATGTTGTGAAGTTTATATGTATAGAGATGTGCAGCCGTTATAAACATATTGTTTATCAAAATCGTTAGCCCCGCTGATTAATAAAAATGTCTGAAGATGAGGAAATATATCAAATTTTGGAAAATTTAAAAGCACCATGCAAAAGGGGAGAATTTGCCTGCCACACTAGTGTGCAATTCGGCTCTAGCAGGGGTATACGTAAAACGTTAAGTACTTAACCCTTTGATTGTTGATTTTGTTTAATTTACTAGTCCAGCTCCGCATTTGGAGGCGTTCGCAGCTATGTTTAGGTCAAATTACGCTAAATACATCCGCTGACTCTTTGATCTACAGTACTATAGTCTCTAAAAAAACGTCTGTTTGCGTAGAAATGAGTGTATACCATCACCAGAATGTATTGAATATATGACATTGAGTTTAAATGCATTGTGAATGTGTATAGGATGCACAGGAAATGATTGATTTGATCACTTTTAGTATTTTGACCTTGTTTGAAAGTGAAAGTAGAGAATGCTAAACACCGGTTTTTGTTATTACTTTACATTGATAAGAATTTCAACATGATTGGTTTTCTTTGGAGCTCGTCTATTTATATTTTGTGTTTAATTCCATACTTCGTGTTTAGGACCGATGTTTTAGTAAGACGTATTTAGACAATAGACATGTTGAAAAAGGCTGTACTCAAAGTGAAAACTGTGTGGGAACTTCTTCATGCTGTCAGGGCCAGTACTGTAACGGAGGTGAGGCTATTATCTATTTGGACCACGTCACACGAAAACCTACCTTCAGAGATTGTGACATCACTGGTAATTACGATCAGTATTGGCGTTGATCGTTTGGTTGTGTTATGCAATAACCGTCCTTCAACTAGAAAGCGTTTAGGTTCGATCCAGATCTGACTCTGCAGAGACGCAGGCTTTCCTGGAATTTCGCCGGTCGCAAGGTTCTGACGGTCGGTTTTCCTTTGAAGCGTCTCACGTTCGAAAACTGATGGTAGAGAATATGCCAGTAGAAAAAAAAAAAAAAAGCTCGCGTCCTTACGGGTCTAATCCTTTCGCAATTTATAATTAAATGACTTTTAAAGTTTCTGGATAAATGTTACAGTTAGGGGGATAAGTGTTACAGTTAGGGGGATAAATGTTACAGTTGGGGGATAAATGTTACAGTTAGGGGATAAATGTTACAGTAATGGGGATAAATGTTACAGTTAGGGGGATAAATGTTACAGTTGGGGGATAATTAGTACAGTTGGGGGGATAAATGTTACAGTTAGGGGGGATCAGTCAAATCATGCCGCGCAAGCTTACCCGGATAGACGCTTTTCTCCTCCTGTGGATTTTCCCTTTCAGGAATCATTACTTTATAACCTCATCCCCCTGTGACGGAATGTGTCGGCCCGGATCAGTCTGCGCGGACTGCGCAGACTGATCTGGGTCGATACATTACGAAGAGGCCATAATGTTGGTTTTCTGGCGGGACGGCTCAATTATCTAAAAGGCTTATTCGATCTGTGAAAGGTATAACTATATTGACCATTCAGATCAGGCGCCACCATTTTAATACTTCTAATACTCAGTGTTCAGGCGTTTAGCTGCAGCTTTTGATTGGCAAAAAGCAATTCAATGTGGAAAACTGACCAAATGAGAGGTTTTGCTGGTAGAGTGTTTTAGTTTCGGACAAAAAATGCATACTTGAACCAGCTTTTTGTACTAGAAATAAATCTCTTTAACATACTCATGCTTTTTCAAAGTGCGAGCCGGCTACTTGTTAAGTGTCCCTTTCCGTTTGAGGTTTAGTGATTAGAGCGGCTGACTTGAGGACGGGAAACCATAGTTCGAAGTATCACTGAAATACTAATGGAAGCGGCGTGACACACCAATCAAACAAGTCAATACTCCTTTTATAACCAATGGCTTCTATTATTGAAGATCCTATGACGTCACTTACCGGATATGGACAGCCCTGTACTGATTTATCAAACTGTATTCAGAGGTCGGAGGTCATGAGATGTGCCCGAGAGGTGTCAGGAGATGTCACGAAGCGATGCCTATGTACTGACGATAGCTACAGGACAGGTTCTACTTGTAAACGAAGTAAGGCATGGGTGTACGATCTCAGTGTACGAGCCGTGCTCAAAATAATGAATCTCAGCGTATAAGTGACAAGTGCAACATCCGACATCTACGGTTGTTAATTGCACAAATGTAAATATGTAGATGTTTGTGCATTTTTGCTGTCTAATCTGATGCCAATAATTGTCAGGAGCTTCTTATAATGTTTCTGTGGCTAATTGGCGCGCAGTGCAGTCAGACAAAACTGCGCAGATGCGCAAGTTGAAATACTTTTATAATCGTCAATAATGCGTTAAGGTTTGTTTTCCTGAAGCGCTGCAAAAATGAGCTTCGTATCTCGGACATTTTGTGTAGTGCACATAGTACTGGAGCTGAAATGGCATATGAGTCCGAATGCCTATTATTCTGTACCATTGCATACCATTTGTCTAGATAAAAAACCCTTTCTTAATTCAGACATGGTTCGTGCTAATTGTCATACATGTTTGGACTAGGTGCAAACACAGAAACACATTCGTTGGTGTAATTTTTATTTGCGACACTTTTCAAAAATCCCAAACATTTTAGGTAAATCGACATTCAACATTGACTTCTTGAACAATGACTTCTTACAGATGAACTGCGTGATTCGAAATCAGACATTCGCATGCTTTGCAAATTGGTAGCGACTGTGAGAAGATTCTGTTTTTGTATTTATTTCGATAAAGGTTATACTAGAAATGCTATTGAAGACGGAATTTGACCCTTATAATTTGATCACACTACTTGAATGTATCTGAGTATATATGTCCGGTTTTTTTATAGCACTATTCTATATTGTGTCAGAGGATAATATATTGCTCCGTGCTTATTGCAGTGAAGAATGTGGGGAGACAGTAAGTCTCATCTGAGTTCTCATTGTACGCGGATGATACACGCCCCCGCCCCCCCCCCCCCCCTTACCTAATAACTCGGCGCGTGCTCAAGTACTCAAGTTTCCTATGGTAACTATTTTCTTAGATTAAGACTTGAGGAAAAGTCGTGTGGGGTACTGGTGCGAGAAAGCCAAGGACAGACGGAAAGAAGTGAGTCACGGGCGTGATGTAATTGGAATACAGTTGAACACGGCGTTAAAGTTTATTACATTTAAATAACTATCACTACTTTTGTATTCAAAGAGAGTTTCCGAGACGAACAAGTGTGAAGTATTGGTGCGAGACAGCCAAGAACACATGGAACTGGTGAACGACGTGATGTAACTGGAATACTTATTGAATTCATAATTTGATCACACTACTTGTATGTATCTGAGTATATATTTGTATGTCCGGTTTTTTATAGCATTATTTTATATTTTGTCAGATGGTAATATATTGCTCCGTGCTTATTGCAGTGAAGAATGTGGTGAGACAGTAAGTCTCATCTGACTTCTCATTGTGTGCGGATGTTACAAAGAGAGTTTCCCAGACGAACAAGTGTGGAGTATTGGTGCGAGAAAGCCAAGAACACATGGAAAGAAATGAACGACGTGATTTAACTTGAATACATATTGAATTTATAAATTGATTATCACTTACGTTAGCACACTTATATACGGACTTTAAATAACTATCACTTCTTTTGTATTCAAAGAGAGTTTCCCCGACGAACGATGCACTATTACGTCACACTGTTCTGACGTCAACACTACTTGTGTTTCCGGTTTGTGTCTTTGTGCCGATGGGATGTATGCGAATGTGTCCAGATGTGACCTGCGTAAGTATATTGGAAATAAATAATTCTTTCCAACATGCATCCACAGGGATAATTATATTAAAACATTGTGACAAAAGGAGAAAATACTCATTGTGACCATAACATCATTTTGTCACAAAATTTCTAACTGTTTTCAAGCAGATGTTTAAAGCTATTAGAAGCTTTTTCCAATTGTTTCGCATTATTTAAAAGTTGGCTGCTGCATAAGCCATCAAGTGTTGTCTATATCAGGGTTAGGGTTACATTTTTAGAGTCGTAAGCTTTGGTAACTACTTTTGAAAAATTGCAACATTAGGGGAATTTTATTTACAATGTTAATATAGGTACAATGCATATGCCAGCGATTTGCTTAGTCACATGATGTATTTAATTGGTTGTGACTCGTGTGAATGTACTAAGTCTTCAACTAAACACATTTTATCATCTTATGCCGTTGTTAACTTGGTATTGCAGAGGTAGGACTCGGAGACAACTGTACAGTTAACAAACAGTGTGGTGGAATGAACACGCAATGTGCAGGAGAGAATTGCGCATGTGCTTACGGATATGACGTCATAAATGGAACAGATTCATGCTCAGGTATTATCGATCTACTGAACGCAACTAATATCTCCGAATTTCATATTTTTGTGTTCAGTTTGAACGTTTAAGTGTGATTTTGTTTTAATCCTTTCCTACATACTTTAATTCTGCAGCTAAAACGTCACGTGGAAACTCTTTATAAATGAAAGTAGTTTTATTGAATAGAAATAAAACAGTGCGACAAAGTCATTGCTTTTTTTGCTACAATGTTTTCAAAAATCGATGTATGTGAAAAAAGGTTAATGATTTATCCATAGAGCCATAATTTTTTTTAAAGTTGCTGAACTCCAGATTATAGATAATAGATTATAGATAGTATAGTCAAAGTTTTAAAACTGTTCTAAAGATGTCTTGAAATTAGAGTTATAATTTAACTTTCCAGTACAATAAACATCTAAATATTGATCGTTTATGTTTCATTTTTACTGGGTTGACATACCCAGTAAGGAAAATTGTGTACATTTTGTTGACTTTTAATTGACTGTTTTTCAACATTTACTGCCAAAATAGTTTTAAACTATTTATTACTTTCTTTATTGTCACTATTATCAATATTTGCCGAAGTTTCAACATTTACAAATTTTGAGCTCGATCTGGCGTTCAGCACATTTAATCTTTGTTTTCAGGAATACCACCTCAACACCCAACGTCATCACATCACATAGGTACATGGACAATCACACTATTGCTGATTGCTGGAATAAATATGTGATGAACTAACAATAGTAAATGCGAGCGACGCTGCTGGAAAAACCAACCACTTGGAAACGACGAGTAGTGAATATCCAGACCACACCGCGCATCCACTCAGTCTGATCAGGATCTACATTGTTTACTTATAAGTTAACCCTATACCATGCAGATATGCTGCCTATCTTCATCTGCAAGTGTGCCACGGTTGAGTTATTCCATACGTACTAATATAGATATAATAAACGAACTTGTAGGTTCCTTAAAATTGTACTCCTAACAGTTGTTTTACCTTATCTTTAAAGTTGTTTAGTTATGTTATTATTGCTGTTTTTTGTATTATAAATATATCATGCATAACTGTGCAGCCCAGCCTCTCCAATGAGAGGCAGATGCGTCGAAATCCGTTTTTGTTCGGAAAAGTGTGAACCTCTACAGACTAACATCACATTTTCGAACGATCCTCTTGAAGGTTGTGATGTGATACCGCAGATATCCGTATTAACACTTACCCATCAAGTGTATTTTATTGGGGATTTACGCGGTTCTCAACACCAGTTCAGTTATATCACGGCGACAGTTTACTTATTCTTAATTCTGGGTTAACAAATTAGTACTAGGTTAGGAAATATGCCTTGCACAATGATAATAGCATATGTATTGTAAGGTATGAGAGGATGGCCACGACCTTCATATATATATGCACGTGGCTAATAAAGTTATATATTTAAACAAGATCTATCTTTAAAAAGATAAACGGCGATCAATATGAGAAAACACTAAGAAATGGAACATGACTGGAGATTACGCGAGGCTACCAAGAGGTGTATACGTTTCAATTGACGATAAATAACTGAAAACTTATCATGTTTCAAAACTAATTAATATTTTCCTCTTAAATATTATATTTCATCCGTTTTCACTGATTTTTTCCTCTGAAATTTATTTCTTAAGGAAAACAATTAAAGGTAGTATGCAGAACATTTCACCTTATTAGTGCCTCTCGTAGGATCGCCAACGTAACTATGAACCAATAAAAACGTTTCATTTCCTTTCTTCGCGGTAATTTGGTCACAGGAAATTTGGTCACCGGAAATATGGTCACAGTAATACGGGCACAAGGTAATTTGGTCACAGTAATACGGGCACAAGGTAATTTGGTCACAGTAATACGGGCACACGGTAATTTGGTCACAGTAATAAAGGCACAAGGTAATTCGGGCACAGTAATATAGGCACAAGGTAATTCGGTCACAGTAATACGGGCATCTAGATCATTTTCTCCCCCGACCCCGTACAATCACCGCTTGCCGTTGGCATAGCCACTTGTAGGATCAACCCTCCTGAGAACGCCCGTTAGGCGTTTGATGCTATCATTGGCCGACAGCATCAAAAGAACGACGGGTACACAACCTTTTGAAGCTATTTTTTGACCGCTAAATGGGGCCTCAAGATATTTATAGATAAATTACGATGTAGCTTATATTATACCCAATTACCTTGTGCCCTAATTATTGTGACCGAATAACCTTGTGCCTTTATTACTGTGACCAAATTACCATGTGCCCGTATTACTGTGACCGAATTACCTTGTGCCTTTATTACTGTGACCAAATTACCGTGTGCCCGTATTACTGTGACCGAATTACCCTGTGCCCTTATTACTGTGACCAAATTACCTTGTGCCCATATTACTGTGACCATATTTCCGGTGACCAAGTTTCCTGTGAACAAATTACCTACATTCATGGGGATTGGTCACATATTTCAAATCAATGTACTGAAAGTACTAAAATGTGGGGGATGTTGGCTCTAGAGTGTTAACAAGATTTTCCTTCAATTTGACCTAGTGACCTACATTTTGACCCAACATGACCCATGGTTGAACTTGACCTAGATATCATCAAGAAAAACATTCTGATAACGTTTCAACATGCTCAAGCTAAAAATGCAGTATCCAGAGTGTTAACAAGATTTTCCTTCAATTTGGCCTAGTGACCTAGTTTTTAACCCGGCATGACCCATATTCAAACTTGACCTAGATATCATTTAGATAGAATTCTGACCAAATTTCAAGCTGCTGTAGCCAAAAAAGATGCTTCTACAGAGTTAACAAGATTTTCCTTCAATTTCGCCTAGTGACCTAGTTTCTGACCCAATGTGACCCATATTCAAACTTGACCTGGATATCATTAATACAAACATTCTGGAAAAAATCAAACAGCTTCAGCAAAAATTGCGGCCTCTAGAGTGTTAACAATATTGTCCTTCAATTTGATCCAGTGACCTATTTTTCGACCCATCATGACCCATCATGACCCATGTTCAAACTTGACCTATATATCATCAAGACAAACATTCTGATTAAGTTTCAAGCTGCCTTAGCAAAAAATGTGGATTCTACAGTATTAAGATTTTCTTTCAATTTGGCCTAGTAACCTAGTTTCTGACCCAATATGGCCCATATTCGAACTTGACGTAGATATCTTTAAGACAAACATTCTGACAAAATATCAACATGCTCAAGTAGAAAATAGGGACCTACAATTTGATCCATCATGACCCATGGTCGAACTTGACCTACATATCATCAAGACAAACATTCTGATAAAGTTTCAACATGCTCAAGTAGAAAATAAGGCATCCAAAGTGTTAACAAGATTTCCATTTAATTTGGCCTAGTGACCTAGTTTTATACCTGGCTTGAAACAAGATTTTCCTTCAATTTGACCTACTGACCTAGCTTTTGACTTCAAATGGCCAAGTTTCGGACTTGTCCAAAATTTGATGGTGATAAATTTTCTGATACACTTTCATGAAGGTCCGATGCAAAATGTAGCCTGTAGAGTATTAACAAGGGAAAATGTTGACGATGCTTCCGTATTTTTCATTGCAGGGATTTTCTCAAAATGTTTTTGAGCTACCCGCTTTCAAGCTACTCGTTTTCCATATATTTAAAAGAAATATTTAAGATCCTTATGTCTAACTTAAATTTCTAAATTATGTATACAAACTTTACATTGTGTATGTTTACTTTGTATAATGTGCATATTGTTTAGCTTGTTGTGAAACGTATTGAACTGATCCCTGGACAATCAAGAACAATTGTCCATTTTGAAAAAACAGATGGCAGCACAACAAATTTACAAATTTACACTTCCTGGAAGCTGGGCATGACAATATACGGAGATATTCAGCATAGCTATATCCCCGCATAAAAAGGGGTAAATTATAAAAATATTGACATAGACAATGTAAGGGATCAAAAAGGGTGTACTACTTTAGAACTACAGAAATTTGAAATATTCTTTGTTAGATCTCCATTTACACTATTTAAATTATACTCAAGGGGGTGCGACCTTGAATCTTTAGGCCATTTAGATAAACATATACGTAAGATGGACTTTGTGTTAACTGGTGATTTTAACGCGCATAATCAAATCTGGGGTTCTTTAAAAATTTACAACCATGGGCGTGCAGTCGAAGATTGGGTTTTGAAGCACGATCTAGTACTGCCCAGCGATGGCTCGCCTACCAGGGTAGATATAGGCCACGTTCATAGATCTTATTATCACCAGTCCGCGTTTAGCTAGTGAAATAGGATGGCAAGTGCTAAGCGACACTTGGGACACAGATCACTTCCCAATCTTAATATCAATGATAAGAACAAATGAAAATTATAAAAATGCAGAAGATAAATTTAAATTTGAAAAAACAGATTGGGAACCATTCAAACTAAAGAGTGAGGACGTTACACTTGAAGATGTCTATGATCAAAATATCAACTTATTTAATAAGAAATTAACCGACACAATCCTATCCATAGCAAGGGAAACAATCCCGGCTTCCAAATCAATTAAAAACAATAGAAAAAAATTACCGTGGTGGAACCAATCATGTGAAAATGTAGTCAAGGAGAGGAAACATGCAATTTACAACTTAAAAAAATCTCCGAGTGAAGTCAATTTGGTCAATTTGAAAGAAGCATCAGCCCAGTGCAAAAAGTTTATTTTAGACTGTAAAATTAAGAATTCTGCGAATCATGCATAGTAAACCTGAAAAACTCCAGCGAATTTTTGGATAACAATCGCAGAATTAAAGGAACATCATTTACACCAATCTCTGTATTAAACAACAGCACAGGAGTTTCGACTACCCGCCCCCCCCCCCCCCCCCCCTCCCCACCTCCTGCACGTAACAAGGCACATTCCCTTGTCACATACTATGCAAAAGTCTCTAGCGAGTTGAATATTGACCCATCAGTTTTGACCTAAAAAGTATTTCGAAATAGAACACCAAATTTCCATAGCCTCTCAGCTTTTAGAAGATAAGAACCCAACCCTTAACCCCGACTTCACTCTCCAGGTATTAAAAGACTGCATAAGTAGCCGAAAAAACTCTGCCGCGGGTCTAGATAAAATAGCCTACCCTAAGTTCAAACATATGTCCGAGACGGCCTTGCAAATTTGGCTTGCATTTTGTAACCAGGTATGGGGTGGGGATGACTTCCCGGAGAACTGGAAGCTAGCCTGTGTGATTCCAATACATAACAAAGGAAAAGACCTAAATGATCCAAAATCTTATAGACCCATAAGCCTGGGAAATTGCTAGTTGGGATGATAAAGGCACGTTTAGAACGTCTTTTAGAATAAAAAAAACATAATCAATCCCTTTCAATCCGGTTTTAGAAAGGGTCGCAGTACAATTGACCACATAGTACGACTTCAGCATGATGTCCTAAAATCAAAACACTTGGGACAGTATGTTTTAGCTGGGCGCAATAATGTCCCCTCTACTTTTTTCACTCCTAATTAACGATTTCCCTGATGTCTCAGAGGGGACAGGGTTGGTTATCAGTCAATTTGCCGACGGCTCAGGCAGTTGGCTATGTGAAGGCAACATTCAATACTTACAAAAAACGGCACAAAATGGGCTTGACTCCATATGGCGCTGGTTCCAACAATGGGGCTTCAAAATTAGTCAAACTAAAACAGTAGGAATAACTTTTGGACATCCAAATAAGCTCCAAGTGGACATATCATCTCTTGGAAATACAAACATTCAATTTAAGAAGACTGTAAAATTTCTAGGCATGACTTTTTATGAGAGGTTTAATTTACAGTCACACATAGACGAACTGGTCACTAAATGCCAAAAGGACTTATTTTTTTTTTTTTTTTTTTTTTTAATTTTATTAGCTACGTACATAGATTAAAGTGAGGTCGTGGCCGTCCCCCTATCAACCTTACACTATTTTGTGTTAGTAATTCATTCATTAGTGTTAGTACTTGACTCCTTGCACGCTAAAAAGAGAAAAATGAGGTGCGTATATAACCCAGTGTACTTCCTATAAAGAGTGGGCTTGAATGACATGTTTTACAATTGCGAACCGTTCTAATTCAGAATCTTTTGTTTTGGTCTCTTGATATATATTCCATGCTGAAAGGAAGCTGTTGTTCTGATGGAATATTTTGATATGCATGAAACGATATATCTTTTGAAATTTAACAACATCGTATCTAATTTATAATCAGCATTACATGAACCTATAAGAACTTTAGCGCTATTTATTTGTATTAATTGGTCTATTTCTCTTACCATTGAATTCAATGTTGTAGAATTGGTTTAACCTTTTCACATTCATAAAATAAATGGAGTAGCGTTTCTTCTCTTTTATTACAAAAAGAGCATATGTTACTTGGCTTAAGATTCATTTTGTGTAGGAGGGAATTAGTGGGGGGAAAATGTATGAACAGTTTTCGTTTGCATCCATTGAATATATGAATCTTTAGTACATTTAAACGTGTTCCCGTATATCTCTTTCCTATTAAAGTGTATATTAGGGTAAAGAGATTCCCCGTTAGTTTGACTAGTAGGAGTTTCCTCGTTACTAGTAAGTGTTTTATAAATTAATTTATTTGTATCGTTTGAACTGTTTTCAATAAACCATAATACACTAAAAAGTTATTTTTTTTTACCTAAAATGGTCTCAATATTTTCTAAGCTGATAACATTCCCATCGTTATACATTAGATCTCTTACCATTCTAAATCCTCTATCATACAATTCTTTGATATATATAACTTTCGAATTGATTTTAAAATGTTCATTGTAGAACAAAGGCATGTTTAATATCTTATCCCAAGAGATGATTTTAATTTTGTTTATGTATTCTATGTACGATTTTAATCCAAAAATCGTTTTTCACGGTATTTGATGTATGTTCACAAAAGATTCTTCCTAAATTAATTATTTTTCGTACGTCAAATAAATTTTATATCATAGCATTTGTTATTTTTACAAGTTATTAAGTTCTTTAGCCATTTTAATTTCATGCTAGAGATTAAAACTTTTTATATCTATTATTTTTAAACCCCCTTCCTCATAACCTTTAATGAAAATTGTTTGTTTTATTTAAGCTCTTCCATCCCAAACGAATCTATACAGTGCTTCATTTAAGTTTTTTATAATATCTGCTTTTGGAGACGGAAGGCTAATACATAAATGTGTTAAAATTCGAATTAGGTGTTTTTTTACGACTTTTATTCTACCAATAGGTGTTAGTTTACTTCTTTTCCAATAATTTATACATTTAGAAATGCTTTTAAGTTTTGGCTCAAAGTTTAAATCATTCATTTTGTTAAGGTTCACGTCAAAAATAATGCCAAGTAACTTAAACTGCGTTTCTCCCCAGGTTAATTTTCACTTTGTTGTTATTGAGTGTATACTATATATTTGCGCGATCCAATCCAGATAAGCTTTGTTTTATCGAAATTACATTTTAATCCTGATATAATAGCTAATGTATTCAGAACTATTAAAACACTTTTCAATGAATTTTTCTGTCCCGTCTAAAAGCAAAGTGGTGTTATCAGCAAATTGACTAATGAGATATTCCGTTTCCTTTATTTGTATACCTTTAATGTCTTTGCATTGTTTTATTTTAATACTTTACATTTCCGAACACAGGATGAAGACATAAGACAAAACGGGGTCCCCTTGGAAGCGATTTAACTGAACGCTTACCTGCGTATTGTATAAAAATGAATGTATCTACTTTTTGAACATAGGACCAAATTTAAAGTAATCAAGAGTTTTAGAGATAAAATCAAAAGAAACAGAATCGAAGGCTTTTTCAAAATCGATTAGCATCTGCGGTCCTGGAATATTATTGTCTTCACAATATTTCATCACACCATAGACCAATCGTTTTCTCGTATAAAACGCCCTTTTAGAAAACCAGTTTGGTCATTTCAGATTAACTCATCCAGTACTGTTTTTAGTCTGTTTGCTATTGTTACCGAAGCTAATTTGTACAATAGGGTTATAGGTCTCCAATGTTTAAGAACTGTTCTATTAGGTTTATTATCTTTAGGGATACATGTAATTATTCCGGATTTGATATTACTTGAAAATGAGTCGTTAATATAGGCATAGTTTAGACATCTTACAACAAAATTACCAATTTTGGACAAGAATACTTTATAAAAATTTGCCGTAAACCCATCACATCCGGGACTTTTGTCATTATTCATATTTTGTAAAGTATAAGTTACTTCTTGGTAGTTTAAAAGACCCTCCAATTGTTTTGCTTTGGTATTGTTTAACTTATTTACACTTGAATTTTTGCAAAAACTCTTCCAAATTGAACTCTTTTGAGATATCTTGTTCACTATATAAGTTTTCATTAAATATTTTTGTTTCATGCAGTATTTCATCTTGACTAAAGATTTGTGTTCCCTCTTGTTTTTCGATAAATTTAATGGATTTTGATGAACTGTGTCTTTTTCATGATTACAAAAATAGTTCGTTACTTTTTCGCCATCATCAGTCCATTTTGACCGTGACCGTACAAAGTACCCCTTAAGTTTTCGGTGTCCTAACTCTTGTAATTCAGATTGAAGTTGAGGAAGTCTTTCTTTATTTTTTCATCTAAGCAAGTTTCCATATTTAAAATTTCGGATAAAAGTGACTTCTCATACTTATTTCTTTCTTTGGCTCTGTAACTAGAAAAAAGGATAGCCTTTTCACGTATCTCCATTAAAAGGGTTTCTAAGAAAAGTTGATCATTAATGATTAATTGTATTTGTGACCTATCCATATTTAAGACATAATCAGTGTCATAAACAGGCAAGCAGTATTGACGTATAATTTCATCAATTGTTTCATTTATGCAATTTATATAATCAATATCATGAAGTAATGAATTGTTGAACTTCCATAAACCTTTTCCGTGTTTAACATCCAACAACTGTAATTCTAGCACAGTAATTGAATGATCAGAGACTGATTTATAGCTTAATTCGATATCACAATTCCTTAAGAATTGTTTCATGTCACTAGTTATTAAATAGAAGTCAAGCCTTCCCGCGTTAAAGGTGTAAGCCGTTTCCACGTGTACTTTATTGAGTTTCCCTGTAACTCCCTAAAAGGATCTACGAGATTTCTATCATCCATATTACTTTAAACTACTTTCCTTGCTATTTTATTATGATTACACGATTTGTAATTTTCATAGTCTAAATTGGGATCAAGTACTAGGTTTCCGCATATAATATAATTTTCTGTTTTTGAAAGGGAGTCAATTTCATTGAAAATATTTGTAAAAAAAATTGGAACATCAATATTAGGTGCATACAAAGTGATAAGGTTAAACGTAGTATCTCAAAAAAATTAGCTCCAGGATTAAATAATTTCCATTTTCGTATTTTTTACAATTGAGAATTTTAATGTCTAGCTGCTTTTTATGTAGTATTGCAACACATTTTGAGTTGAATGTACCATGGCTTAAGAAACAGCTTCCATTCCACTCAGCGTATATATTGTTTTCAATGCATTCAGGGAAGTGAGTTTCTTGTAGGCATACAATATCCGTATTGTTTTCTTTGAATACATTGAACAAATCTTGGCGCTTCTTACTGTTGTTTAGACCACGGCAATTGTACGAGTGAATCTTAAGATTATCCACTTTGTAGTTTATGTAGAAAAGTCGTTACTGAATACTTGCTAAATGAAAATGGACAAATTCCTCACTGTCGCCTATACACACTCATAGGAACAATTTTGTTAAGAAAAATGTAAAAACGCATTCATTACAATTATGTGTGTACTTATGATTACATGTCAGATTATTGTGAGATTGTATCTGAAAAACCTTTACTCAACGCGAGCTTAAGAAATATGCTATTCGATTATCATCTTACCCCAACATGTATCGATTGGAGGTTATTTCTGTCCCCCAAGCAGAGTACATTCAAAGTCCCATGTAACATACGACTTTTGAAATCATTGTGTCAAATTATGAGCACTTTGCTGCATGTATATGTAAAAACGTGTCCCTGGGCAAGTTCACCTTCTCTCTCAATGCCTTCCCCTAATAACAAAGACCCTATTTCCAATTGCCCAGATATGATTTTGTATTTATTCTTTTAAAACCGTCTATGAGGTAAATCGTTAAAAGTTAAAAGTTGTCCAATCAGATAACTGTCACTTTTTACCAAAATCATTAGCCGTGACAGGCCATTTTTTCATTGGTCATTGCAAATAAAGACACAAAATATTGATTGGTTGACAGAACGCACTGTTGAAAGTGGGCGGGACAATACAATCTTAGATTTATTTTTTTTTGCACTTTTGTCGATTGAATAGTCTAATTTTAAACGACAAAGGATTAAGGTTTAAACAAATATATTTGTATAGCAAATGATGTTCAAATCAGAAAAATCTGATAATAATTGGTGTAATAATCAGATTAAATAAAGAAAATGACCTTTCGGTTACCTTGGGACGCCACAGTGACCCTCACTGCCTGTCCTTCAAGGAATGTGTTGGTCCAATCAGTTCTATATTAAGTAAAGCAAAACAAGATTTACCCTGGGACTTCACGTTGAACATCGCTGCTATCCTTCAGGTTATCATCAAATGTATAAGTATAGCGGATCATCTCAACTCCACATGAACAAGTTGTTTCACGTGATATATATCGTTCACATATTATTTAACCCTTACTCCCATGCAGATGGGAAGTATAAAAATATCATCAACTCTACATGATCATTTGAACAAGTTGTTACATGTAATAAACATCCTGCAAATATTATTTAACCCTTTCTCCGATACAGACAATATTTTACGCACTTCGTAGATTTTTTTTTTTTTTATGAAGAGCGTTTCAAACAAAGGATGAGCCTGCACTCCATCAACTGGTTTTATTTAATATATATATATATATATATATATATATAACTACTCCTTTATTCTCTAAAACACTAGTATATTAATTTAAATGAGTTTTTGTTATGGTAAAATCAATTATATAATTAGCCAATGCATACGACTTTTGACGTATCATGCAGTTAATTATTTTTGAGAACAATGTGCGGAAAGGAGGAATTGCCAACAATGAGTTACCTGACTCTCTTTCCCATTGCTGTCAATGCTCGATCAAAATGCTAGTCCAATATATCCTAATTATAAACCTTTTGTAATACATTTTTATGAACTAGACAACTTAAAATTGCATATGAGTGAGAGTGTTATATCACTACTGATATATATATTGAAAGATTCGACTATAAGGCATACTCATTTATGTTTTACCAACAACCAATGAGAAAAGAAGAAAAAAGTATTTGTCATTATATATGTTAGTTCAGTGCTAATCTATAAGTGTTGTAAGAATGCGTTGCATTTAATGTATCTGAGATATCGAGATTGTGTAGGGTGAAGACTTTACAGTCGTATAACCCCCATTCCAAGGACTTAAATTGAATGAGAATGCTAAGGGGCACAAGTTTCGGATCAGACAAAAATTCGCTCCTGCTGCTGTTTATGTCCTTAATACGTCCAAAGATAGAATACTGTGCCGTAATCTTATCTTTTGCTACATAATCCAATTTTACGAGACTAAATACTATCAAATGGAGGGCTCTAACTATAGCTCTGAAAGCTCTTCCCAATACTCCATCCTATAAATTGGAACAGGAAGCCGGTGTTGAACCGCTAGATCTTCGTCGAGAAGAACAAACCCTCAAGTACTGGGCAATAGTTAAAAGCAGACCTTGCAATGCTGTGAACGCTATCATAGGATCCGGTTTCTTCGTAAAATCCAAATATAAGCGCCCAAAGATTCCATTTGGAGCCGCTGTACAACAGCTGGCCGAAGAATATCGGATTCATGAATACAATGTGGCAGACTTCAGACCGCGCCTTTTGTTACCCTGGACTCTAACTAATCCTGTAGTCGACATGGGCCTAAGTCTGAGGTTCAATAAGAGTGATCATCTGCCAACAATTTTAGAAATAACAAATGATCACATTGCCTCAAACTTTGCTGAGCATCTAAAGATATATACTAACGGTAGTAAAGATACAGATCAGGCAGTTGCGGCAGCAATGGTTATACCATCCAAAAATATAACAGTCAACAAAAGACTCAGCGACAAGTTATCAATCTATGCTGCCGAAATGACCGCTTTTCAATTTGCATTAAACTGGACAATTTTAAACAGACCGCACAAAGTAGCAATTTTGTCTGACTCTCTCTCTTCCTTACAGTCAGTCAACTTAAGGAGAAGCAATTATAGGCCTGATCTTAAAGGTTAAATTTGTGTGGTGTCCAGCTCATGTCGATTTACCAGGAAATGAGTTAGCAGATAGGGTGGCAAAGAACGGGCTGAAGAGCTCTGTGGGTGAAAACATTCCTCTGGCAATAACCGAAATACATGCTGTCATTAGAAGCCATAAAAAGCTGAAAATGACTAAACGCGCCTCACAATTTATTACCAGGGAACATTGGTCAATAACATTTTGGGCGGTTCTCCTATATGCCCGAAGTATAGTGTACGAAACACCACAGAGCATTTTCTGTTACTTTGTAGGGTGCATAGGGAGGCAAGGACAAAACTATCCAATGTCATACATGGGTCTGGTATGCGATTGTCAATAAATAATATTCTTTTTCCATCCAAAGCACTCCATACTTCCTTTTTTAAGGCATTGGAGACATATCTCCTAGATTGCCAGATGACAGACAAAATATAGCTGTTATCTGGCATAATCACAACATTTTAAAAGTACATCTATAAATAGACCACGATTCTAAAAATAGAGCAGAATCCTTCCCTTATTGAAAAGTTTTTCACACGTCTTACTATCCAAAATTTTTATTTTTCAAATTACACTTTTTTGTAACGCTGGCTCAGTACTGAGGTAGATAATTCACAAGAAACGGGCCTCCTATCCATATTTTTATGCTTTTTTCTATTACCCCTATCGTGGAAATGACGTCACACATTTCTGTCGTCTGCCCCAACGACAATTGTTTTAATATATCAACAGATATAAATTGTATACATTAGGAAGAGAGATAACTCGTCTTTCCCCATTTTTACTCATATTCTTATAAACTTTGTTACGTTAATGTTGGGGACGTCATTTTCCACACCCATAATACTCCATTTTAATAAAGACGGGTGCGTGGGGCCCACACACAGTGTCCTATCGTTCTCTGCTCTACTTACGCGTAATGTCTGTGTTAAGTCAACTGATTTAAATCCGATTTGTTTCATTATAGATTATTTACACCATGATTTATCCTGTCGCACTGTTGTGTTCTCTTACAAATTCAGTGTTTAAATTCCCTTTTTATAGCAGTTTTTATACCGTACTGGTAAGTGGGGGAAGCGTATATGTTAAATGTATATAAAAAAAAACATATGCGAAGAAACCATTAGCTTAACCCAGTCATTACACTTCTTATTTTTGTTCATACCCTATATTAGATACTGAGGAGGCCCACAATCATATCGGTATTGCTACAAACACTCAAACACAAAATACAACAAAATAACCGAAATAGCACAATAGACACATATGATCAAATAGCAAAGTGTGGACGTTTGCCGTCTATCTGTTGGTGTAACTGCCAATCTGTCTGTTTGTCTGTATGCATGTATATCCATGTGAAGGTCAATCTGTATGTGTATCTGTCTATGCGTTTGCAAGTATATATGTCTGTGTATTTGAATGTCTATCTGTTTATGTATGCTTATCATCATATGTGTCTATTATCGTATCTCTATCATTATGTATGTCTATCACTATGTATGTGTATCTGCATTTATTCACGTGTCTCTGAATTTGTTTATTTCTGAGTGTATGTCTATTTGTGTTTATGTCTTTTATGTGTATATGTATGTCCGTCTATCTGTTGGTGTAACATTCAGAAACACAAGAATACATGCAGATATACCTAAATAGTGATAGACATAGATACTGATAGACACACATGCTGATAGACATACATGATGATAGGCATACATAGACAGATATATAGACAAACACATACATAAACAGATATACTTACAAACGCATAGACAGATACAAATACAGATTGACATACACATGGATATACATGGATATTCATGCATACAGACAAACAGGCAGATTGACAGTTACACCAACATATATATACATAAACAAAAAGACATAACTACAGATAGACATACACACACATAGACTTAAATTCAGATAGGCATAAATTCAGAGACACAGATAGAAATACATAGTGAAAGACATACATAATGATAGACACACGTGATGATAGACATACATTCATGATGATAAACATACATAGACAGATAAACATACACATACATATACAGATAGACATACACACACATAGACAGATAAACATACACATGCATATAGTCAGATTGACAGTAACTTTTTGTTTGCACATGTCTATTGTCAATATGTTGAAGATCAATCTATTGTGGATAATGGTTCTGCTCTATGCTATGTCATACAAACACTGACTAACATCGTCTGGTATATAGTTTGTATGCCCTATGCATTTGCATATATTATTATGAATGAACGGTTCTGTTCTGTTCTGTTCCATTCCATATCACAGAAACCCAGAATGAGGTTTAGCATTAAACCAATTGTCATCGTTTGATATGTTTCGTATGAACATGTATATTCTGTTCTGTTCTGTTCTGTTCTGACACAGTGATATGACGGAAACATTGTGGAAAGTGACACGAAACACCATTGGAAAAAAACACGCTAACCTGTAGTAGTTTAGAAAGTACCATAAAACATCGTTGAAAAAAAGGTATATTCTGTAAGTATATATAAACATTCATTTAGGAGAAAGTACACCAGTGTGATACCCAAATGTATCGCAAATGTGCGTATTCCGTTTTCGTTCTGCCTCGCAAACGTTCAAAAGTAGCCCGATCCGAGGTTGTTTTGGCATTTGATGTAGAAGAAACTCTGGTCTATCCATCCATACCATTGGTTCGGGTGAGATCACTATATTAAAAAAAAAACAAGGCCCATTCGAATATTTTCACATGCCGGTCTCACACTAGTGCTAATTAACTTTAGTGTAAATCAAATCGCATTGCAAATCTTCATATAAACACACAAACACACACACACACACACACACACGCATACTTGCGAGCACCTCCAATAGAGAACATACGAAATTTCACATCCAAATGGGGACATCATTTTCTAATGTGTTATTTTGAAAAACAATGACGGCTTGATGTCACATGGATTTAATGTTACATGTTAAGGGGTTTTAAAATATGTAAATAATGTTTTGATTTTTGTCAAAATGCCATCAACTAAGGACATTGACACACCATCAAATTGACGGCGAAAAACCTCCAACCAAGGACATTCTGTATTTTGCCTCCAAATAAGGACCACTAAAAGAAATACTGTAATAGTTTGTAAAATGGGGCTGTTAACAACATGTTTGTTGTGTTAACTATTTGTGTTATCGTAGTTAATTTACCGAAACATAAAAATTACGAAAATATGGACTTCTTCCGGAGACCACGCAATGGCTACACACTCGACCCGTGTGACCTACAAATGAGGTCTGCGGTTTTTAGACAACTTATTTTTTGTTTTGAGACAAATTATGAATTTTGAGACGTAATAGAACATGTCTGCTGCATAAGATCATAAGCTCCTCAAAATGGGATATTTTGTTTTTAAAGAGAAAACAACATTGCAAGGAAAGGAGTGGTTATAACATTTTGCAAATTGAGACCGTCCTCAGTTAGCAATAGTGTTCTTAGTCGTTGTTGTTATTTCTAACAAATGTCTTCTGTTGGCGGCAGATACAAGATCACACACACACACACACACACACACACACACACACACACACACATACTGGTATACCCAACTTACTGAGGTATATAATTCCACACAAACACACCGAGGTCTATGCTTATTCGACATGTTTCAAGGGAAAATGTAATGGCATAAAGAATTGGTCCTGAATGTCATTCATCATAAGCAAATTGGGGTAGTATAATTTTTGGGAAACCAGTACAAGGTAAACAAACCGAGGTAACAACCTCAGTATGTGACAAACAGCAACCTCGGTATGAGACACACATCAACATCGGTATAGGACACACAGCAACATCAGTATGGGACACAAGGTAATCACATTGTTGACAAACGGAGGAATTTAATAGGAGACAAAGCCACCAGCTTTGTGTATCTCACGTTTTCTTTATAAATTACTTAACCCGTTTGTTGCCCAGAGCTCTAGAAACGAGGAGTAAACTTGTTAGTATCCTTCAATATCACTACTGAGTCCTATGTTGTGGTTACTCACAGTGACAGTTTAAGAATATTTAACTGTTATTCCGAGTCTAGTAAAATTTCACTTTATAATGTAAAAAGCACGTCGTTAATGGTTATAGGTGGCAATAGCATTTAAACTGTGGAAAACTCATTCGAAAGGTCTTCAAACCATAGCTTTATAACTTTGGCAAGAGTTGGTTTTTTAACAAACGTATATGCAAAGAAGCGTAGCTGTTCAAACTCATTAATATATTTTACCTCAACAATTGATACACATCCATGTGTTTCCATGATTAAAATCACAATGAAAAATACATACCTCATGAAGTGGGAACCCTGCCACTTGCTGTGTGCATCTTCTGATATACTGCGCATGCGCACGCCTGACGAGGTGTGTGGGGGCAAACACAGCACCCTTACATGCTCAAAATCGACACACCGAGGTATCGTCAATTTGTTAAGATATAAACATAGACGAGCATTCTGCGTTACTTTAGAGGTAAACACACACCGAGGTAATGGAAAAAATACATTGGTAGTTTTTGGTACCTCGGTCAGTGGTTGTGTACTGCTATGACCTACCTCGATGAGTAAGGTATACCAACATACACACACACACATACACACACACACACACATACCCGTTTTCCTATCCTCATGAGGTATTTGATCTACGTCAACGGTCCGAGGTCTACCACTTCCCGACAAGTTACGGCGAGATCTGATGCAAATAACCACAGTACAGGGAACGTAGATGATGACTTTCAGTCAATAATTCAAATGATGTCAATATTAGTGCTTCAATTTTTCGCTATCATTGAGAGGTATTCCCTTATATGGTATGACATTCAGAGGTAATTAAACTCATTTGCATATAAGCACACACGTACCTCAGAAATTCGATGCAAAATCTATGATTAACTAAAAAAACCAGCTGTATAATTCACCCCTATTGCAAATTACAACAGTACAGGGAACGTAGATGATTAATTTCAATCGATGATTCAAATTATGTCAATACAAGTTCTTCAACTTTTCACTATCATTGAGAGATATTCCCTTATATGGTATGACATTCAGAGGTAATTAATCTCATTTGCATATAAGCACAAGTACTTCAGAAAGAACGTCTATGCAGAATCTAACTGGCGAAACATGTGTGAATCATGTTCCTTTGAATTTATCGCCTGCATGACTTTGGACATTCGTTTATTTTGTTTTTTAAACCATTTTCAACAAATGTTCAGTTATATCACAGCCTTAAGTTACCAGTACTTATGCTCCGGCCCATTTATCCCGACTGAGGGTGAAAAACAACAAACATCAGTATTTACAAAAGACATTGATACCATGTTGATAAAGATCATAAATGAGAAAGTTCTGATCAAAATATCTATCATCAACTGTATGGGAGGGGATATCCGCCAGTTCATTTCTTTTTCTAACTGAGGTTTCATAATGCTTATTACATTTACAAAATGCTTATTACATTTACAAAATGCCTATTACATTTTTAAAATGATTATTACAATTTTGAAATTATTTCTAAAAAAATACATTTTTAACGATCTAGTTTCTTCTTGCCATATTTACGCTAAAAGTTTAAATTTGGAGTTAACTTTCGAAATTCTCAAATGTACATTCTATATTTTTGATTTACATCAGGTTTGAAAGACCCTGTTTACATTTAAGATTGAAAACGTTCGTTTTAATCGGAAAGTACTAACTATTATCAATTTTGAAGAAAGAAGAAACAAAGACATGCGAAAATTAAACATAGACAACAATTTTTCAAATACAACAACGAAAGATAGAATTGTCTAATGCAAACAAGCACATCGTGTTTTAACGCTAGAGCGCGCTGCTACAGAACCGGAACCGGTGTTCAGATAAAACGAGCCATCGATACATTATCCTTTAACTTCTACAATAACAACATAAGAAGGGTCTATTGCCATACGATGAAGTAAGTAGATTGCCCTGTTTAAGGAACTTTTGTTGAAATATTATGTGTAGTTAATACCACAGACATGTACAGAGAACCTTTTTTTCGGATAGTCGACTTTAACGGCTTATGAAATCGTTTCGGAGACATGTCATTCTTAACCTGTACGTTTATGTAATGACTTTATTAATTGATCATATCAAGTAGTCTGAACAGCTCATTTATCTGGTACTTTTTTTGATTGTCCATTATGTAGGTATTGGTATATTCTGAGTAATTTTATATATTACGTAACTTTAAACAGTTTTAGTACTGTAGGTTATTAACATTGTTGTATCTTTATTTTTGTTTCAGCACAGTGGCACAGGTAGCGAGTATAAAAAGCCTTTGCAGACAGAAGTTAGTGTACATTATACAGTGTGTAGAAAATGACAGAGTCCTCAACATATCTGAAGAACTGCAAGAGGTAATTACTGTTATGTTACAGCTTTCAAGCTTCACCAGCGGGGATAATAGTACTGATAACAGTATATCGCTAGCCGAAGAAGCATTGCAGGTCATCCAAGATTTCCCTGCAAACCATGATATACCTGAGATAGACAATTGTGGAAAACAGGGTAGAAAATGTGTCATTCCTGCTGAAACTCTGCAGAATTTTGTAAATTCTGGACTGAAAGTGAAAGACATGGCTCGCTTATTGAAAGTCAGTAAAAGAACTGTGGAGAGACGAATGCATGAGTATCAATTGTTTATTAGTCAAACCTACAGCAACTTGTCTGATGAAGAATTACGAGACAAGGTCTCAGAGCTGTGCTCTAGTTATCCTAACGTAGGGTACAGAACAATTCAGAGTCATTTGCTTGCAAAAGGTATTAAAGTGCAGGGTTCAAGAGCAAGACTTTTTGTTAGAGAATGTGATCCTTGTGGAGTTCTTTTCCGCAAAGTGTTTCTGACTTCGAATAGGATACAAAGAAGAGCATACACTGTTAATGGGCCTCTGGCGCTTTGGCATATTGATGGGAACCACAAGTTGATCAGGTAATTGATTTATTTCCATTTTTTGAATCTTTTCTTTTTTGTGTATGCGCATGTGTTTACAAATAAATACAATTTAAATTTATAAATAACAAATAAACAAGATATTCAGACATGTATCTAAATTCTTGCTGCATTTGTTTATGAAAGTTAAGTTAAGTAATAGTGCTAATAATGTTTTTCCAAATTATTGAAGATAAGAAAGTAACAAAGATTTTTCTGGAAGTTTCAACATTCTTCTATTGCAGAAGATAGATTGTTTTTAATATACTACACACTTTGATAATATTTTACCCTTATGAATAATTCAAAAATCACAATATCTGTATTTTTAAAGTCATTATTCAAAATACAAAGATATTCCAGTTATTCATTGTATCTCTAACTTCAGTTGAATTTTTAGGCTTTCAGAATATATGTATGTTTTGTTTATGTGCCAAATGTGACTTCAAAGTTTTATTTGCTACAAAATGTGGAAATTTGGACAATTTTATTTCTCCATGTGATATTTTAACCAGATAACAGGTGTATAGGTGGAGTTGCATATCCCTCTTATCTACGTATGATCAAATCAATCTACAATTAAATTTTAACTGAGTGGATACAAGTCATATGTGTTCTTTTTGTGTGTGATAAAACTTGACCCTGCTTGTTCTTTTGTTTAATAATGTCCTGTGTATGACAGTTGTACTGTACACGATTTAAACAAATGTATAACATATCCATTTTTAGATGGCGACTGGTAATACATGGAGGAATTGATGGCTATTCCAGATTATCAGTTAATACGAAAGTCACCAATAACAACAGAGCTGATACTGTTCTTCATGCTTTCCTGGAAGCAGTACAGCAATTTGGTCTTCCATTAAGGGTCCGTTCTGACAAAGGTGGAGAAAATGTAAAGGTAGCAGAGTATATGCTTGAACACCAGATTTCAGTAAATCGACCATTTATTGCTGGTCGATCGATTCACAATCAGAGGTAAAACATATTCTTGAAATACTCCCAGATATGGTGTCACACTATTACCATTTGGGACCGGAGTTTCATGTAATTATCATATACAGACTATGTATAGATGATGAATCTTTCTAGGTCAGCAAGCAACTTCAAAGACAATGAAAGTAAAATGTTTGGTTATTATAGTGTCACCCATATTGAAAGGACCAGCTAGTTTTGGATTTTTACCTCACTAGAACAATTCTCCATGATTACTTTATACTAGGCAGTTAGGCAATAAGTAACCATTATTTATCTTCCTGGCAGCTCACCAACCAGTCACATCAGACAAGTCCCTACAGGGACTCAAACCTTAAAGCTGATGCCTTAACCGCAAGACTTTTGCGGCAATATGGGTTCTTTATATTAATTGCACAAACATTTTACAAAATGTTTAAGCTACATGTTTTTATAATATACCGTATGTCAATCATATTTCAGTTACTAAATGTACTTTTTCCAGATAAGAATTCCCTGCTAAAAAAACATACATCTAGTTTTTGCACTTAATTCATTTCCACAAGGGTAGAAGATTTGCATGTGCAGAGAATGAAATTACACAATCAGTAGATATTGTCCATGTGCCATGATAATGACATATATAAAAGAACAAGATTATTGCTTATACGTAGATGATAAATCTATATTTTGTATTTAAATACTTTTTAGGATTTAGCGATTGTGGAGAGAAGTGTGGGCTGCAGTGTAATGTAGATTTCTGCCTTGGCGAAATGAAGAATTCTAGCTATATTGGGAAATATACAAATGTTGGGAAATTGAGATGTTTTGTCCCCTGTCCATATGGAGATGTCTTCCTTGGAGACATTCAGAAAATTCCTTGGCAAAATGGAGATTTTCTCTCCATTCTCTCACGCGAAATAGAGAATATACTGCTTTAAACTTACAAAAATGGACAAGTCTCCTTATCGAAAACTTGTTTATTGTCATTGTATAATTATTTTGACAGAAAAAAGTTGCCAAATGAAAATAATATCTTGCGAAATGGAGATTTTGCTTAGGCGAAATGGAGATTTTCGCCTTGACGATCAATTGACAAAGCTTAATTGAATTGTTATAGAGTTACAATGTATCATTATTTAATTGTCTCTAAATATATATAATTTGATTTAATATCTGAATAAATCTTAAGATGGTTTTTTTTTCCCACTTGAATAACAGTTTTTTATGGCATAAGCCTAATTATTATAATTTAATCCATTTTCATACACTGTGGCAGTCATATATTAAAAGGTGTCAATTAGGCACGCGTGCCGTAACATCACACAACACCATATTGAATTTGCGTGTATAGCTTTTAATCACATACCTCTTATCAAGTTGTGAAAAACGATTGACTAATTAAATGCTAATTAGTACATAGATCACCCCATCAATGTTTAATGAAATATCCCCGACCAATTTATCTCTTTAAACGAGCTTCATAAAAGGGATATTGTTTATCATACATTTAATGATATTCTTTAATGAGTATTACAGAAAATGAGAAGGTATATTTAGCATACCATGCTATTCTACTATTCTTATTACCTTACGAAATATATAAGGTTCATATAAACTGTCAGGAATTGTGTCAAAATGCCTAAAAAATAATTGTGCTATGTGTGTTCAAATAATTGTAAGGATTATTGCAAATGTCGCATAAAGCGAATTCAATTTGTCGCATAAAGCGGGATCAACTTTGCTTTGGTGTTTGTGGCAAGATGTCCATTTCGCCGGCGTATTGTCTCCATTTCTCCGGCTTATTATCTCCATTTCGCCAGCATATATACTCCATTTCGCGAACATATTAACTCCATTCCGGCAGCATATTTCCTCCATTTCGCCGGTCCACTGCAGCACATAAAAGTTCTAGATATGCTGTGATTTACAAACAACCCCTCTGATGTAAAAGTCAAACACATATGTTATAGCCCTGCATATCCTAAACATTCCTTGGGATCTCCATTTCGCCGACACATTTCTTCAGTTCGCCGACACATTTCTCCATTTCGCCGACCTATTATATATATGAACAACTTACTAAGAACTTTCATTTGAAACAAATATTATATATATTGTTATATATCTTTCATCTTCGTTCCGCTGATGCAATAATCTACATTTCGCCTAGGCAAAATCTCCATTTCGCCGATAAATTTCTTCATTTCGCCATAACATTTCTCCATTTCGCCAAGCTATCAAATAACCTTCATGGTCATAATAGACAAAAGTTTTACAAATTATTAATTGAATGAAACATAGAATAATATAAAACCTTTATAAATAAATAAAAAATAACTAGAAAGTATGCTTTTAATTAGCCCCATTTCGCATATATTCAATGCGATAGAAATAATTGAAATTGCATTATCAAGATATACTTTTTACCAAAAAATAAATTAAAATATAGCTCGTAATACATTAATCTTATGAAAATAATAATGAATTTAACAATAATTAACTTTTAATATCATATTTGATCTACATTGCGTATTTTCCTCTACATTTCGCCCATTTCGCCCAAAAATCTACATTGCGTATTTTAGGTAAACCCGTTTTTCTTTGTTATTGAATTACCTCCCTTGTTTGAACTCAAAATTCGACCGGAAATAAGGAGTCAAATGCAATCTTATGTTCATTTTCTTCATATAAATTGATGGAAATACTCTAAAAAGGGCATTTTATGGATTAATGTTGACACAAGTATTATGTCAGTTTACCTATAAGGTGGCACTACACAGTTGAAAGCTGATTTTCTGTTTCCTGGGAAACCCCAACTTTTATTCTCTCAATATTTCTCATAATATCCATACTGGTTCGATAAAAAGGGTTTTCCTGTATCAAGGAGTACCAGAGTTATAAGAAAATGACTGGAAGTCACACTCTCAGACCATATTGTGGAAAGAATTGGCCACAAAAGTAGTCTGAAACAGGGTGAAAAAAGTAGGACAGAAAGAT
>JASEVX010000020.1:0-140000 GCA_031761405.1 Serripes groenlandicus | reverse complement strand
TGAGAAAGAGTGAGGAATTGGAGGGGGTGAGTGATGGAAAGGACGGGGATGATAGAGGGAATGGGAATGAGTAAGAAATAGGAGGGGTTAAGAGAAAGAGTGAGTGTTTTAAATAGAAGGAAGAAAGAGTGATGGATGAGAGAGAAAGAGTAGGTGATTGGAGAAGGTTGAAATAGAACGAATGAGGGATGGATCGGAGGGGGATGAGAACGACAGAGTGGTGGATATGAGGAGAATGAGTGACATAATGGATGATAGGAGGGGAATGAGATAGACATAGTGGTGGATATTAGGGGAATGAGAGGGAGAGGATAGGTGAGAGACAGAATGATGGATAGGAGAGGAATAGGAGGGGTTGAGAGAAAGAGTGAGGATGAGGATGCCCTCCTATCAACCACTCTTCTCTTTCACTCCCCCCCTCCTATCTATCATTCGGTCTCTCACCCCTCCTCTCCTTCTCATTTCCCTCCTACCCACCACTCTGTCTATCTCATTCCCCTCCTATCCACCACTATGTCTCTCTCATCCCCCTCCTATCCACCACTCTGTATCTCTCATCCGGATAAAAGAGACCGAGTGGTGGTGAAAGGAGGGGGTGAAATAGAGAGGAAGGGTGAGAAAGAGTGAGGAATTGGAGGGGGTTGAGTGATGGAAAGGAGGGGATGATAGAGAGAAGGGGAATGAGTGAGGAATAGGAGGGGTTAACAAAAAGAGTGAGGGTTCGAATATGAGAAAGAAAGAGTGATGGATAGGAGGGGGATGAGTGAGAAAGAGTAAGTGATTGGAAAAGGATGAAAGAGAACGAGTGATGAATATGAGGAAAAAGAGAGAGAGGGAGGAGTGGGATGACAGAGATGAATAGGAGGGGATGAGAGAGACATAGTTGTGGATAAGATGGGGATGAGAGAGACAGAGTGGTGGATAGGAGGATGAGAGAAAGAATGAGGGATTGGATAGTAGGGGGATGAGAGAGAAGAGTGATGGATAGGAGAGAGACAGAGTGGCTGATAGTAGGGGGATGAGAGAGAAGAGTGAGGGTTCGAATATGAGAAAGAAAGAGTGATGGATAGGAGGGGGATGAGTGAGAAAGAGTAAATGATTGGAAAAGAATGAAAGAGAATGAGTGATGAATATGAGGAAGGAAGAGAGAGAGAGATGATTAGGAGGGGATGATAGAGACATAGTTGTGGATAAGATGGGGATGAGAGAGACAGAGTGGTGGATATGAGGGTGAGAGAAAGAATGAGGAATTGGATAGTAGGGGGATGAGAGAGAAGAGTGATGGATAGGAGGGGATGAGAGAGATACAGTGGTGGATAGGAGGGGAATGAGAGAGACAGAATGGTGGATAGGAGGAGAATGAGAGAGACAGAATGGTGGATAGGAGGGGATGAAAGAGACGAGTGGTGGATAGGAGGGGGAATAGTGATGGATAGGAGGAGAATGAGAGAGACAGAGTGGTGGATAGGAGGGGGATGAGCGGGAAAAGTGATGGATAAGATGGTGATGAGAGAGAGGAGGATGAGAGAGAGAATGAGGGATTGGATAGGAGGGGTGGATAGGAGGAGGATGAAAGAGAATAGTGATATATAGGAGAGGGATGAGAGAGAAGAGTGATGGATATCAGGGGTATAAGAGAGACAGATTGGTGGATAGGAGGGGCATGAAAGAGAAGAGTGGTGGATATGAGGGCATCCTAATCTTCACTCTTTCTCTCAACCCCTCCTATTCCTCTCATTCCCCTACTATCCACCACTATGTCTCTATTATTCCCCTACTATCCACCATTCTGTCTCTCATTCTCCTCCTATCCACCACTCTGTCGCTCTCATCCCCCCCTTTCCATCACTCTTCTCTCGCATCCCCCTCCTATCCACCACTTTGTCTATCTCATTCCCCATCTATCCACAACTCTGTTTATATCATTCCCCTCCTATCCACCATTCTCTCCCTCTTTTTACCTCATATGCATCACTTGTTCTCTTTCATCCTTATCTAATAACTTACTGTTTCTATCTCATCCCCCTCCTATCCATCACTCTTTTCTCCTCATATCCATCACTTGCTCTCTTTCATCCTTCTCCAATCCCTTACTATTTCTCTCTCATCCCCCTCCTATCCATCACTCTTTCTCTTAACCCCTACTATTCCTCTTTTCTCTATCTCCCCCTCCGATCCATCACTCATCTCTCTATTCCCCTCTAATCTCTCACCCTTCCTTTCTATTTCACTATTTCCTATCCATCATTCTGTCTAGTTCATCCCTCCTCTCTCTCTCTCATGCTTCTCCTATCCACCACTCTGTCTCTCTCATTCCCCTCATATCTATCACTCTTCTCTATTATCCCCGCCTATCCACTCTCTCACTCTTTTGCTCATCCTCGTCTCTCTGATCCCCCACTCTGTCTATCTCATCCCCCTGCTCACTCATTCTCTCTCACACTCTTTCCCCCTCCTATCCATCTCCCAATCTTACTCTCCTGTCCCTCTCATATCCCTCAATTATTCTCTTTCGCACATCCCCTCTCTTTGTCTCTCATCCCCTCATCCATCACTTATTTTTCTCTCTCATCCTCCTAACCCTACTGTTCCTCTCATATCCTTCACTCTTTCTCTCATCCCCCACTCTGTCTCTCTCACCCCTCCTCACACTCTTTCCCCCTCCTACCCCAATCCTCTCTCTATCTTCTCCTCATATTCATCAGTCGTTCTACCTCATCATCCTCCAATCCTTCACTCTTTCTCTCTCATCCCCTTCAATCCCTCTCCCCTATCCACCACTATGTCTCTCTCTCACCCCCCTGCTCACTCATTGTCTCTCACACATCTCTCTCTTTCCTCACATTTTTCAACCCCTGCAATCCCTCCCCTATTCAACACTATGCCTTTCTCATCAACCTGCTCACTCATTCTCTCTCACCCCGTTCTCACTATTCCCTCCTCCTATCACACTCTCCCCATATTCATCGTTCTCTCTCATCCATTCCAATCCTTTATTCTCATCCCATATAATCCCTATCCACCACTCTGTCTTTCTCATCCCCCTGCTCACTCATTATCTCACCCTTCTCACTCTTTCCCCCTCATATCCAACTCTCTCTCCCCTATCCACCACTCTGTCCATCTCATCTCCCTGCTAACTCATTCTCTCTCATCCCCGTCTCACACTCTTTCCCCCTCCTATCCCACTCCTCATAGTCATCACTCATTCACTCTCATCCCCTCTAATTTCACTCATTCTCTCTCACTATTTCCCCCTCCTATCCCACTCTTCTCTCTCTCTCCCCATATTCATCACTCGTTCTCTCTCATTCCCTCCAATCCTTCACTCTCATCCCCTATAATCCCTATCATCCCCCTGGTCACTCATTTTCTCTCACCCCCTTTCCCCCTCCTCACATTTTTCACTCGTTCTCTCATCTATCACTCCTTCTCACTATCTTTTCCCCTCCTATCCCACTCTTCTCTCTCTCTCTCTCTCTCTCCTAATATTCATCGCTCGTTCTCTCCCATCCCCTCCAATCCTTCACTCTCTCTCCCCTATGCACCACTCTGTCCATCTCATCTCCCTACTCACTCATTCTCTCTCATCCCCGTCTCACACTCTTTCCCCTCCTAGTCATCACGCATTCACTCTCATCCCCTCTAATCTCACTCATTCTCTCTCACCTCGTTCTCACTATTTCCCCCTCCTATCCCACTCTTCTCTCTCTCTCTCCATATTCATCACTCGTTCTCTCTCATTCCCTCCAATCCTTCACTCTCATCCCCTATAATCCCTCTCGTCCACTCTGTCTCTCTCATGCCCCTGGTCACTCATTTTCTCTCACCCCTTTCCCCCTGCTCACATTTTTCACTCGTTCTCTCTCATCTCTCACTCATTTTTTTCACCCCTTCTCACTATTTTTTCCCTCCTATCCAACTCTTCTCTCTCTCTCTTCATATTCATCGCTCGTTCTCTACCATCCCCTCCAATCCTTCACTCTCTCTCCCCTATCAACCACTCTGTCTCTCTCATCCTCTCTCTCTCCTCATATTTATCATTCGTTTTCTCTCATCCCTCAAATCCTTCACTCTCATCCCCTCTAATCCTTCTCCCCTAACCACCAATCTGTCTCTCTCATCTCCCTGCTCACTCCCATCTCACACTCTTTCTCCTCCTCACATTTTTCACTCGTTCTCTCTCATGCAATCCCTCACTCTCTTTCCCCTATCCACCACTCTGTCTTTTTAATCCCCCTGCTCACTCATTCTCTCACCCCTTCTCACTCTTTCCCCTCATATCCCACTCTTCTCTCTCATCCCCTCCAATCCCTCACTCACTCTGCCCTATCCACCACTCTCTCCATCTCATCTCCCTGCTCACTCACTCTCATCTCACACTCTTTCTCCTCCTCACATTTTTCACTCGTTCTCCCTCATGCAATCCCTCACTCTCTTTCCCATATCCACCACTGTCTTTCTCATCCCCCTGCTTACTCATTCTCTCACCCCTTTTCACTCTTTCTCCCTCATATCCCACTAATTCACTCTCATCCCCTGCTTACTCATTCTCTCACCCCTTTTCACTCTTTCCCCCTCATATCCCACTAATTCACTCTCATCCCCTCCAATCCATCACTCTCATCCCCTTTAATCCCTTTTACCTATCCACCATTCTGTCTCCCCTCATAGTCATCACTTGATCTCTCTCATCCCCTCCAATCCATCACTCTCATCATCCACTCTATCTCTCTCAGCCCCCTGCTCACTCATTTTCTCTCACTCAATCTCACACTCTTTCCCCCTCCTCCTCACATGTTTCACTCATTCTCGCTCATCCCCTGCAATCCCTCACGCATATTCTCTCATCCCCTATCCCACTCTCCTCATATTCATCGTTCTATATCTCTCATCACCTCACCCTCCTCTCCAACCTATCCACAACTCTGCCTCTCTCACCCCCTCCTATTCATAACTCATCCCCTCCTATCCATGTCTTTCATCCCACTCCTCTCACTATCTTTCTTCCTCATATTCAATACTCATTCTCTTTCATCCTTCTCCAATCACTTACTTTTTCTCTCTCATCCCCCTCCTACCCATCACTCTTTCTCTTAACCCCTCATGTTTCTCTTCTCTCTATCATACCCTTCATGTCCATCACTCATCTCTCTCATTCCCCTCAAATCCCTCACTCTTTCTCATCTTTCCTCTTTATTTCACCCCCCCCCCCCCCCTTCTATCCATCATTCTGTCTATTTCATCCCCCTCCAACCCTCCTCTATCTCTATCTCATTCTTCTCATATCCATTACTCTGTCCATCTCATCCCCCTGCTCACTCATTCTCTCTCACCCCCTTCTCACACTATTTCCCCCTCCTATCCAATTCCTCATAATCATCACTCATTCACTTTCCCCTATCCACCATTCTGTCTCCCCTCATAGTCATCACTTGTAATCTCTCATCCCCTCCAATCCATCACTCTCATCCCCTTAAATCCCTCTCCCCTTTCATCCACTCTGTCTCTCTCATCCCCCGGCTCACTCATTTTCTCTCACCCAATTTCACATTCTTCCCCCTCCTCTCTCTCTCTCTCTCTCTCTCTCCTCCTCACATATTTCACTCATTCTCTCTCATCCCCTGCAATCCCTCACTCAAATTCTCTCACCCCCTTTTCCACCTCCTATCCCTCTCTCCTCATATTCATCGTTATATCTCTCTCATCCCCTCCCTCTCTCTCATATATCCACCACTCTGTCTCTCTCACCCCCTTCTCACTCTTTCCCCCTCCTCATATTCATCACTCGTTCTTTTAGACCCTCCAATCCCTCACTCTCTCTCTCTCCTATCCACCATTATGTCTCTCTCATCCCCTCCAATTTCTCTTCGCTATCCACCACTCTGTCTCTCTCACCCCTTCTCACTCTTTCCCCCTCCTCATATTCATCACTCGTTCTCTCTCATCCCCTCCAATCCCTCACTATTTCTCCCCTATCCACCATTTGTCTCTCTAATCCCCTCCAATCCCTCACTCTCTCTCCTCTATCCACCACTCTGTCCCCCTCATAATATTCATCATTCGTTCTCTTTCATCCCATCCAATCCCTCACTTTCTCCCCCATCCACCATTCTATCTCTCACTCATTCTCTGTCACCCCCTTCTCCCACTCTTCTCTCTCCCCTTATATTCATCACTTGTTTTCACTCATCCCTCTCCTCCATTCACCACCCTGTCTCTCTCATCCCCCTGCTCACGCATTCTCTCTCACCCCTATTCCATTCTCCCCTCATATTCATCACTTGTTCTCTCTCTTCCCCTCCAATCCTTCACTCTGATCCCCTCCAATACCTCTCCTCTATCTACCACTCTGTCTCTCTCATCCCCCTGCTCACTCAATCTCTCTCACTTTATTTCCCTCTCCTATCCCACTCTTCTCTCTCCCCTTATATTCATCACTTGTTCTCTTTCATCCGCTCCAATCATTCACTCTGATCCCTCTCCTCTATCCACCACTCTGTCTCTCCCATCCCCCTGCTCACTCAATCTCTCTCACCCCCTTCTCACTCTATTTCCCTCTCCCATCCCACTCTTCTCTCTCCCCTTATATTCATCACTTGTTTCTCTCATCCCCTCAAATCCCTCTCCTCTATTCACCACTCTGTCTCTCTCATCCCCCTGCTCACTCATTATCTATCCCTTATATTCATCACTTGTTTCCCTCTCCCCTCATATTCATCACTTGTTCTCTCTCTTCCCCTCCAATCCCTCTCCTCTAACCACCACTCTGTCTCTCTCATCCCCCTGCTCACTCAATCTCTCTCACCCCCTTCTCACTCTATTTCCCTCTCCTATCCCACTCTTCTCTCTCCCCTTATATTCATCACTTGTTCTCTCTCATCCGCTCCAATCCTTCACTCTTGATCCCTCTCCTCTATCCACCACTCTGTCTCTCTCATCCCCCTGCTCACTCAATCTCTCTCACCCCCTTCTCACTCTATTTCCCTCTCCCATCCCACTCTTCTCTCTCCCCTTATATTCATCACTTGTTTTCTCTCATCCCCTCCAATCCCTCTCCTCTATTCACCACTTTGTCTCCCTCATCCCCCTGCTCACTCATTCTCTCTCACCCCATCTCACACTCTTTCCCTCTCCCCTTATATTCATCACTTTTTCTTTCTCAACCCCTCTCCTCTATCCACCACTCTGTCTCTCTCATCCCCCGCTCTCTCAATCTCTCGCAACCTTTTCTTTTCCTCTCCCCTCATATTCATCACGTGTTTTCTCTCATTTCCTCTGCCCTATCTACCACTCTGTCTCTCTCATCCCCCTGCTCACTCATTTTCTCACCCCCATCTCCCTCTTTCCCCCTCCTAACTTTTTTCACTATTTCTCTGTCATCCCCTCACTCATTTACTCTCACCCATTCCCTCCTATACCGCTCTTCTATCTCTCTCCTCATATTCATCGCTCATTCTCTCTCATCCCCTCCAATACCTCACTCTCTCACCCCTATCCACCATTTTGTCTCTCATCCACCTGCTCACTCATTCTCTCACCCCTCCTATCCCACTACTCTCTCCCCTCATATTCATCACATGTTCTCTCTCATTCCCACCTCTGACCCCCTCCAATCCCTCTCCCCTATCCACCACTCTGTCTCTCTTATCCCCCTGCTCACTCATTTTCACCCCCATCTCACACTCTCCCCCCCCCCCCCCCCCAATTTTTTCAATATTTCTCTCTCATCCCCTCACTCATTTTCTCTCACACTCTTTCCCCCCTCCTATCCCGCTCTTCTATCTCTCTCCTCATATTCATCACTCATTTTCTCTCATCCTCCTGCTCACACATTCTCTCTCACAATCTACCCCCCTCCTATCCATATCTCTCTATTGTTCTCCCCATCTCAATCTCTCATCCCCTCATATTCCTATTTATTTCTCTCTCTCTCTATCTTTCACCCCATATCACCCTCCTTCTCCCCACCTATCTCTTATGCGTATTCTGTCACACACACACACACATATACAAACATATCATAATAATTATTTAGAAAAAATAAATAAGATTCCAAGGTAATAATCCTGGTCCAATAAACAGTCTTGTGTTGAAGAAATAATACTTTGTCTCCATATAAACAATCTCGCTTCAATCACCATCATTATGTTTCAGGGGTTATCTTGACAGGCTGGGCATATAAAAACATCAGGTTCTTTACTTTCATTTAACCCCAAGCAGTCTAGATGGTACCACTCTATGCATGAATGGCATTGCCAGTATAACCTAGGAAGAATTTATTGATTGATTGGGGTTTAACGCCGTTTTTAACAATTTCTCAGTTATATCACGGCGGCCAGTTTACCTACTCATGCATTTCCTGGTTTTCTCACACCAGTACTCCACACAACAATCTTCCCAAGCAACTGGCTGCTTTTCCACATAGACTTAGCCCATTGGTAGAAGACGAATGACGCATGTCGCATTGACTTTTGTCAATCATCGGAAAGAAAGTTGGCCGAGCCGGGATTCGAACTCACAACCCCTGGATTGACAGCCCGCGTCGCTACCGACTGAGCTACCGGGGCTCGGCTACCTAGGAAGAAAAGATATTATCAATAAACTTTTCATACATCCAGAAGCTTCGTTATCATTTAAAAAACTTGAATGCTGCTAAATCTTCCAAACTGTTTATAAACAACAGAACTACCCCTTTTCCCTTCCAGGCGCGTAGCTGGACATAAACGATGTGCAAGTCCGGATTGAGGGGCGAACTTTGGGAGATCGCGCGAGTACAGTGAATATTGTTCTCTTGACATGATGTTGCTTTTCACATACCTGTAAATACCTGTAATGTAAACAAAAGAAGTCAAATATTGTCAAATACGACCATGATTACAACCAGTGCCATTATTCTATTGAGCGGTGCTTTAATCAATTTGAAATGCCTTGACATCTACCAATATCTATTATTCAAATTATAACAATTCAATTTTTTAAAAAATTCAAAAAGCCACTTTTCTCCTCAATATAAATATATCTTTTAATAATTTATTTTATTAACATTTTGGTCCATTTTAACTTTGAATTTCCCTCTTACTTGCATAGAAACCGTGAAGAAAACGATATTTTTCGGTTAATTTTCATATGTTTTACAGTGAATATCTTTTATCTTAATAAAACCTTAAAAGATTCAATTATTGAATAAGTTAGACAAATTATTAAACACTAATTTGAACTATAATTGATTAAAATATATTTATTAAATGTTGGTCCTTTTTAATATTTTTCTACAAGTACTACAAAATGTACTTACTTTCAGCGTAAACATAGGTTTCCGTGATTGCTAGCGAGAGCTCCCGATGATTACCGAGCATTATCGGAAGATTTATACTGGGACATATTTTATTTGGTATGTCGTCTGTGTAATGTGTCTAATTGTACACAGTCTATATTTTTGTTCAACACGATTATGAAAAAATACCAATCATGTAGATAATACTTCTGCTTTCAAGATTCCGACGATTTACATTTTCTGATAGATTAATTCAGAAACAAAAATGTCTGTGATTAATCATGTGATTTACGACTGTTCGATTGTTAATGGTAAAATAGGCAATTTATTTACAATTTGCTGGAGAGGAATCAAAAAGCGTTTTGAGCTTTATTTTCTCGCAAAGAACTTTATCGATTGGGAAAGACAAAAAACATGAAAGATCACAACATCTAATCACACTTTCACAAAACTCTATTTTCAAACAAGTATATTTCATCAAATAAGCACAATAAATAGCATATTCTATAAAATAAACATTTGGACATGGTTTTTTTCTATTTCACTTCATCGATCTATACATTAAGACATTCTTAAGTTACTTTGTAAGTCTAATGTTAGAACCAATAGTGTTTAAGAACTGTGAAAGGGATTTCAGTGTTTTAATGTTCTGGCTACACAATGTGTGAAGAGTCTGTTGATGTTTGACTATTGAACGTTTACATCTTTGCGTGGAAGTCTGGCCCATCTGAGAATGTCTGCTTCTTCCATCGTCGCATCCTTCTCAAGGCACTGGATAACAGTCCAAAGTGAGGGATTTTTGCTACTTCGTAATCGGTGACCACTGTGTTGGGAGATGGACGTATGTCTCTTTGTAGGCACGCATCTAGTATGGCGGTCAGGCATTCTTAATACGTATGTTGGGTTTTAGAAGGTAGTAGAGCGTAAGCGACGGACACATGGGTATCTCCAATAGCAGCACGTATAAAAAATATCTGCTGGAACTTTGACGGTGCTGTCGAATGAGTACCATCAATGAACCAGGTGTCTGTAGAACCAGAGACATATAAACAGAGATATAAAGTACTCGGGATTTTCAAGCGAGATCGCGCATTTTATCACGGGTATAGCGAACATCTGGCGGATAATAAATCCTTGTATTGGACGCGCTATAACAAATGATAAGCGTCTGACGATTCCGATTATTCACTCGCAATATCTTGTTTTACTTCGTAGAATGAATGAATAAAATTAATGCATCTGCTTATTGTCCCACATAAAATACTAGTTTTATGTCTGTTGTCCCGTCGATATGTATTAACTTTGATAGTTTAATAGTGGAATACGAGAACAAATACACCATTACTCGTAAACATAGTAAGGTCTACTGTTTAACTTTATGTTTAGGGACCGTCATCAAACAATAAACAGATAATGGATGATTGAAGAGAGAAATATAAATACGTGTGTTTTGAATTTGATTATTGAGTAATTATAAGAAAAAATGTTGAAGGGGCTTATATCCGTAATATGAAGGGGTTTATGTCTGTCATGTTATTAATGATGAAGTGGATAATGTCCGCCCGTGAAGAGGCTAATGTCCGCCATCCACAAAATGACGAAGAGGATAATGTCCGCCATGTGAAAAACACAAAGGGGATACTGTCCGCATATGCAGTTTTTAACGAAGGGTATAATATCCGGAGGAGATAATGTCCGGTTATCCACATTTCCATTATAAAGGGGTCCATTGCTTGTAAACCTTTTCGGACAGTGAACTACGTACAATTAATGAGAAGTTATTAAACATTGGTAAAAAGGTTGATAGACAGATTGGTAAAATTGAGTCAAAAGTGCTTGAATTGAAGACTTCATTCAAAGTGAGTGACGATATGAATCAGCCGCATTCATCCTACCGGGATGTCTTGACTAGAAATTCAGTTATAACTGGATTAAACACTAGAAGCAAACGGTCACAGTAAGTCACCCCCTACCACTATCTCCGACAATCACGTGCAGACACAATCCAACTGGTGCGGGGGCGTTCATGTTGTCGATCACTGAACCCGCATGCAAAATCCCCGTACTCATCTCTAGCATCAGAGGTCCTGATGTCACTCGCCCGTCTCAACAGGTAACTGGTGAGTTACAAACTATAAGGGAAAATGTGAAGCAACATCCCTGACGATGTCAATATCAATGAGGATACTTGTGTTAGTTGTGGGGATGATGGTGATGACTTTACTGAGTGTGTAATGAAAAGAACGAAGCGCTTCTACATAGGAGGATTTAATTTCTCTAGCACAGCTACAAGGCTAACTAATTACGTGAAGAATAGGAGACTTAAAGTTGCAATGATCAGAATTTCCCCCCAAAGAAACACTATATCTGTTGTGATAAGGCTACATGTTGAAGCCCCCAACTCGAACAAATTGACAGAGCCCGGGTTTTGGCCTAGAAGTGTCACATGCAGACCGTGGATGTCAAAAGGCATGTATATAAAAAACAGTTTAATTCACATAGTGATCAAAACCAAGCCGATTCGAGTGAGGACCTTACTAAGAGTTATACAGCGCAAATAAGAGGCATAACTCCCATTCTGTCAAATCTCGTGACTACGGTTACGATCATCATAACAACTACAGTCAAAACTAAAGAGGTTATAATGATCGCGACGATCTCGCTTCACACAGGCGGTATAGCAATCAGAGTAGTTTTGTCAAACAGGACACGCACCAGGAATGTAATAGTTATTCTGTAATCATATCATTGGAAGTTATTCGTCGACCCTATGTTGTATTTACTTATGTATAATTTGAGCATTTTCAATGTTTGGGTCCCTTTTACTCCTCATAATGTTTGATTTGCAATTTTGTTCTTGGAACGCAACTGGCTTAATGTCTAGTGCGTATTATCTAAGTAAAGTACTTGATCAGAAGTCTGTAGACATTTGTGGTTTATCTGAACATTGGTTATTTCCATCGGATATACATTTTCTGAATAGTATACATCCAAATTACAATAGCTACGGTGTGTGCGATTCAGATTTGAATGCATATAGAAACAGAAAAGTAAGAAAAGGGGGTAATGCGTTGTTGTGGAAGAAATCAGTCGACGACTCTTTTTCTCCTCTTTCTATAGATAGTAATCGGATTATAGGAATACAGGTGTATACGTCATGTGATAAGTATGCATATGTATAACAAGTATATATGCCCAGCTCAAATCACTGTATTGCATACTTTCGTCAACACATAGAACTGTTACACGATCTTATCAGTATGTATTCAAAAGTTGGAACAGTAATAGTTTCATTGCATGGGGGATAGGGTACATATTTTGTATGTTTTTTGTTTTGTTTTTGTGGGGTTTTTCATGTGCATGTATATATTGTTTGTCTACGTTTGTATGGTTTTCATGTTCATGTATATATTGTGTGTCTATGTTTGTACATGTGTGTGAATGTGTACACATTATGGAGGCGTTTTACGTCTGAATGCATGTGTGCATATTCACATTCACAGTTGTTTTGCTTCTTTGTTTTGTTTTCTTTTTTTTCTTCTTCTTTTTCTATCAATTGTATCTCCATTCTGTTATTTTCAATTTCATTTACATTGTATTCTTGTAATCTTCAATATTGGAGGAAATAAAGATTATATATATAAGTATTGGAAACAAGACCAACTACAAACAAGTATTTTGTAAATTGTTGGGGATAAATATGTAAGTTTCTCGATGGGTCTGTACATTTTGGTCAATGCTTGGCATAGCGGTCGGTAAATTTTTATCAGTAACGACACATTCATCATTCTGCAGCTCTGTAACGGATTGAGTAAATGTTATGTTCTCCCCTGTTTCTTCAGAGAGCTTTATCTTCCAAAAGCGTTTTTCGGCGGAGACAAATCACGATTATTCTCTTTTTGGACTCTTAGTCTGAAAATATAAATTACAATTAAATATTCCATCTGCTACAATTAACATGTGTTCGAATTGCTAATTACTGTCTTAACCCTTTCCCACATGCAACACCTTTGCAGCAGATGGCTATGAACACATTTAGAAAAAATCTCAAAACATAAAGGTACAATTATTGAAAACATTGTGGCAAAAAGAGAAAATGCTAGTTTTCAAAAGTCGTTTGCTGCAGATTTATGGGAAACCTTAAACAAAGACACTCAGATGAACATTTATGAGCTTTACCAATTGAGTAAGAAAAGGCTACATCTATTGTCAATGAGACTGGTACAGTGTTAAGGGTTTTTAAAAAACAGATGTAAGTTAACGTCAAAAGCAAAAAACTTGGACTCCTTTAAACTCAAATTTCAAACTCAAATTAAAAGAGCTAGGAGTATCTACCACATTGCGCAATCAAAAATCATTGAACTGATACAGTGCTTGAACGAAATGACTGGTTATAAGTAAATCAAAATAGGCATTCCACACACCCATTAAAGGAGGCTGTGTAGGAATCTTAACGAAATATACTTGATAAAAAAACATATATAAGAATGCCTATTTTGTTACCCTATTTAGTTTTTAGTTATATTAGTCTCATTTTTCTGAATTATTTTCAGATTTTGCGATAACGGGACGTTAACACGTCATTGAAATTATTGATATCCCCTTTTCATGTTCATGTAAACTGAATATATATTTTCATTTCCACGTGCAAAGAAACGGACCTTATTTGCGGAGAAATTATGCCTCTAAATATGCACCGTATAAGTTCACAATCATGAATCATGTGCGTTTTAAGGTATGATGTACGAAAGAAATATGGCGCTACAAATAACCCATTCGGACCATGAAACAAGTAAACTTTACACTTATACATATTTTTATCTTCATTTTACCCTGGCCAACTTATGGGATTAATTAATTGGGTGGAAGGCTGTTTTCAACAATTTTCAGTCATATCACGGCGGACAGTTCACATATTCGTATGTTTTCGAATTATAGACTTTCCAAGCACCTGACTGCTTTTCAACTTACGGGAGATGTTATGCTGGTTCTGTCAAAGAACTGGACGTTTAGCTCCACTAATTGAATAAGCATCTACAATAGTCGTATCGCAGTTAAACAAATGGGTGATGCTTTAGGCAAACTAACCGTAGTCTAATTGTTACAAGTTAAGTTAACAAATATTTATAATCTCATTCAAGTGGACAGTCATTGCCAGAATTTTAACAAAACAGTATGCGACTCATTGGCGATCAGTGTAGAACCAGATCAGACTGTGCGAATGTGCATGCTGGTCTGGATTTACCCTCATAGCCATTGCTACGATTTTGACGCACCTGACACTTACCTTTGTTGTAATGACATAGGGAAAAAGAGATTTTGTTCACAATGAACAATTTTTCATTTTGCAACAGAAGTTCAATACTTATATTTTCATTTATAAAGAAGGTCCATATGTTTGTCTCGACGAGTCGTCTGATGCTGACTTGTCGTATGTGGGAAATAGTTATCTAATAGTATAGTTGAAGGGTCGTGTCATTGAACGTTGATATGTTGATAAATGTTGTAGTTATCTTTTCCATTATTTTTGTTTACGTCAAACTTGAAGGCTTACTATTATTGTTTGCGTTTTTATGAAGTGGAATGGTCTCCGTCTTCCGTTATAGATTGTAAACTGTGAGATTGCGATTGTAACTTGTATAAATGCTTTAAGTATTCTGAATCTTCATATTGCATTGTTGTTTTGCGACTTGACTCTTAAATCTAAACTTTGCCCAATATCGTTTAAATGAGACCGTTGCAGGACAACGTTTAGGATGAAACTTACTTTTGTCAAATCATCGGATAGAAAGAATGGCCGAACTGGCATATGGACTCACGATCCTTGAATTGATAGCCCCCTTCGTTACCGATGAGCTATCGCAAACAATAAGTAACTTATGACAAGTGTAGAACAAACTGTCTAGTCTTCAGAAATATATTTATGTTGAGAAAAAAAATTGTTAACTACTAAAATTCTCTATCACTTATTGACGAAAAGTGAAAAATCCAGATCAGGCTGGATTGATCTCGACAAAAATGTCATCTGATTAGTGCGACGCTCGTATTCACAGATCTTTAAATAGCGATCCGCTCGCTCACACATAGTAGGTGGAAACGTTGCTTCCTGTATTTTTTGTTCAGTCATTCAATATTTGAATTATACATTATCTGTTGTGAAAATCAACTGACCGCAGATACTTGAATACATCAGTCGCACCACTCGCACACAGTTCCTCGTGAACGTTTGATTGATCAAGTCTAGCTTTCCAACGATTATTCACGAAGATACCTATTGGTCTAAATGTTTAAAGAGATCACACAAACCGTTCGCTCCTCCATTAAACAGTTTAGGTATTCCATCTTAATATGGCCGGTGCTCTGCGAAAACTGACCCGAAGGCATTTGCAACTAGTGTAGAACCAGACAAGCATACACATCCGCGCAGTCTGATCTGGTTCTTCATTGTTCGCAAATGTGTCGCATTATGTTTCAATAACCTTCTGACTCGTCAAATTACGTCTGTATTTGGAAATAAGTTAAACTTGATCGCCATTTAGTTTACAATCAGTTACTTAATATTAACTGGGACTAAGATTGAGTGAGAATGAAAAGCATGTCTTAATTAACTACGAAGCAATTTGTGTGTCCCTTACGAGTTCCTGTTATTGCGAATTTACTGTAGGAAACGTTTAAAAATCATTTTGTCGTTGTTATTTCTGAACATCAATTGAAATCTGAATTTTGCGTACATTTTTATTTAAATGTTACATCTGACATTGAAGTTCGTCATGTGTGTTATTCATACCCGACAGCAGGGCATTACAATGTCTCAGATAAATGAAGCCCGACTTTCAAATAGTTGGAATTATTGAGGTTTAGTATATATTTTGTTGTTGTTATAAAAATGTAACGAGCAACTGCCGATATAAAAAATACTTTTTTATTTGTTGTTATCTCTGCTCGCCATATGAATAATTAACCAATCAAATCCAAACAAGTTCAACCAATTGGGTTTAAATTATGATGTGTAACTAGTGCACGATGACGGATATGTTGTTCATGATGCTTTGTATGCCGATAAATATATATATATTCTTTATTTCCTTCAAAAATGAAGAGCATTACAATACATATAATACAATAGATTACCTAACACATGGTATTATACAAAAGAAAAAATAAGCACATCAAGAAAGAAAAAAAGAGATCGAACATATAAACAAGAAGATATGAAAAAATGAAAAAATGAGCACATCTAGAAGAAAAAAAAGAAAAAGAGATCGAACATATAAGCATGAAAATATGAAAAAAAATGAAAAAATAAGCACAAGAAGAAGAAAAAAGAAAAAGAGATCGAACATATAAGCATGAAAATACAATGGGAACACTGGGGAATAACTAATATGTGTGTGGTTGTTGGAGGCTAGCGCAAGTTGTAAAATGTTTGAAAGGTGGGTGTAGTTAGCATTCTTGTCAAAACGAAAAACAAGGCATGCAAATGATAAATCCGGTGTAATTCCCCATTGATAGACCTTAAGAAGTAAGTAGGGTCACACACAGGGCATGATTGAGTTGGTGTGGTTGATACAAAGCAGGATGCATACGGAATAAGTGAGTAAATTAGTAAATAAATGAATGAGCAAACAAATGCATGATTGAATGGATAGATGAATGAAGTAATCGGGTGAGTGAGTGAATATAAAATCGAGTGAGTGAGTGAACAAATATGGAGAGAGTGGATGAACGAATGAATGAATGGAAGAATATTAATGAATTAGTGAATGAACGAATGAATGAATGCACGAATGAATGAACGAATGAATGAATGCACGAATGAATGTTTGTATGAATGTTAAGTCAGTCGATTAATTTAACACTCAATCAACTAACCAATGAATCAACCATTCACTGTAATAATAACGAGTCTCAGAATGAACGACCGCACACAAGTACACCCAAACGAACGAATGCGCGAATGAGTAAATGAACGACTGAATTACAATTGTGAATATAGTCATCAATTTAGCATTCTACATATATAGGATTTAATAACAAACGAATTGTTTTCCTGTCAGTCACGTGGCAGTGCACCCTAGATACATACAGCTGAAAACTGTCTACATTGGTGCCAGAATAATATTACTCATTGGGACGGGTTAATTAACAGAGTTATGTATTGACAACATATTATGAATAATGGCGATTACACTCCGATCTGGTGTCAAGGTACACAATGATGAGCTACTCTCACTCGCATTATGTACCTCGAGTCCAGCAATGCAGTCTAAGATCTGGGTAAATGCATCTTTTTTTATGAGATTTAGGAATCCATTCATGCCAGATGAATCTATAATATTTGTCCACAGTATTTTTCTAATGTTATCATTTGCTGAGCAGAAACATATCCTATGCAGCACTATGTCATCCACAAGCTTTTCACACTCGCCACATTTTAGCGGAAATTTTCCGGAGAATAACTTACATAGGATGTACACTGCTGCATAACATGTATTTCGGCTCATATAGTTTCCCCTTAACATTTCCCAAAACATACAGGGGCGGTCTGCGTAAAACAGTCTATTAAAGTATGTAAGTGTTAGTTTTTTTTGTTTATTTGCCTTACGTTGTGCAAGCTCCTTTTCCCAAATGTTTGATTGTACAATAGACTTCCAAGTTCTTTTTAATGGAAAAATACTTGAGAAATGTAACGAGGGAATCATACAGTTCGTATTCATGTAAAATCCTGCATATATCAGGGATAAACCCATATTTCTGTTGTGTTATCCCGGAGTCATATCGGACAATTCTATGCACAAATATTTGCTTGGACAGATATTTCGACTGGAGTCGAACCACCTGCCCAAGAAATCCCAGCTTCCTATAATTTATTTCTCCACGTAATGACAACACTCCAGCAGCATTTAGCACGATTGAGTTGTTGGCAGTCAATGGCAATTTCTGAATGACTTTCAGACAGATCATTTGTGCTCTTTGAAGCTGTGCACTGTTTGTAGGAGATAATGTATCCCACAGCTCACACCCATACAGACATGTTGGATAATAGAGTATGGACATTAAACTGGCCAGTATTACATATACTTAGTATTGTGCTTCGGAACTTATTGCACGCTTGTTGTACGTTGTCATTGATATTAAAGTATGTGTTCAGTATAATACCGAGATGGGTGTAATTTGTACACTCCATAGTTAAATTATTACCCATTTGCCATTTTCTATTTTGTTTCGAGTAGTCGTTTTTACTCTCATTAAACAACTTATTCCAGTTAAATGACAGTTCCATTGAACCTCAGAGTGGGCCAACAATCTAATGTAGCCCTTTACTCTGACAGTTCCACTGAACCCCAGAGTGGGCCAACAATCTAATGTAGCCCTTTACTCTAACAGTTCCACTGCACCTCAGAGTGGGCAAACACTCTAATGTAGCCCTTTACTCTGACAGTTCCACTGCACCTCAGATTGGGCCAACACTCTAATGTAGCCCTTTACTCTAACAGTTCCATTGAACCTCAGAGTGGGCCAACACTCTAATGTAGCCCTTTACTCGAACAGTTCCATTGAACCTCAGAGTGGGCCAACACTCTAATGTAGCCCTTTACTCTGACAGTTCCACTGAATCTCAGAGTGGGCAAACACTCTAATGTAGCCCTTTACTCTGACAGTTCCACTGAACCCCAGAGTGGGCCAACACTCTAAATGTAGCCCTTTAGTCTGACAGTTCCACTGAACCTCAGAGTGGGCCAACACTATAATGTAGCCCTTTACTCTGACAGTTACACTGAACCCCAGAGTGGGCGAACAATCTAAAAAAGAAAAGAAATTATAACCCTTTCCCTCATGTAGATGAATTTTGAAGCATCATCAGCAAATGACCTATTAAAAATAAACTTTTTACAAAAGGAAAAAATACGTCTTATGAGCAATATCTCCTTTTGCTACAATGTTGTCATCCCTATTCAGTAATTACACTTTTTATTCATAGAGATGTTTTAAACCGCTGTAGCTTGACTCGTGACTGATTCGCCGATATTTGTTTCGGTGTAGAACGAGCGGCAGTAATCGATAATACTATTGTCTGTGTTAAATTTTATTTTATGTAATCTCACGTGTTTTGAAGGAGTTCGTCTTTTCCTGTTGTGTTTTCTGAAGTGGTCTGGTGCAAATTCGCCAACATAATCGTATCTAGGAAGTGTCTCTAAGCACGTTATGGTACATTAAGTTGTACGGATCTTAAACCGACGTTTACTACGAGTGAGTAATACACTCGTGTAGCATCACTGAAGTTGAACATATCATACACATATGAGTTACGGATAAACATACTGTTTAGTTTTTGTTAGGTAGTACGAAATGGGTTATTTAACTACAATAATTGAACTGTTTGTTGTTGCGAGTATCTTGCAGGACACAGCGGGTAAGTTCGATTCGTTTCTTCTTTTGTTACAATCTTTTCAGAAACCGTCTGCATCAGAGGCGTCAGAAAGCGTTTATAAATACGTGAGAAATGGTTAAATACACGCACCTGTGAAGCTATATGGAAACAGTAGTATAATGATCGGTACATAATAGAAAACAGTGTAGGCTTTTAAAATGCATATGGCTTAGGTTTCCATTGTGAATGCTTATCCCTTTATCTCACAATGTTATCGAAATTCATATAATAATCTGCAGATGTAAAACAAATCGTCTGTCGTCTGTGTATGAGACTGATCGTGGGAAAAGGTACATTTCGACATATCGTTACAGTGCTGGGTCTGATCAGTATGTCGATTAGCTCAATATCTTATCATTATCTACGGAAGTTGACAGTTCTAAGTTTCTAAATAGATTATGCAAGTTATAGACATTTTGAACAGTGTAAATGTAAACTAAAGCCGGCTCAAACATTGTCAAATTAGTTGTCCACGGACTCTGAATGCATCATTCTATCCAAACAAGATACATGTAGTACTTTCCTGAAGGTTCGTATTACACAGATCTTTATGTCAGATCTTGAGATAAGCGGCGTTCTAAATTCCTTATTTGACCCTTTTACCCTATGGTGTGGGTAATCAAAAGAATCGTCTCATTGGGTTTTGTTGGATAATACGATATAATAGGGAAAATACCTGTATCGGGGCCTCTGTGTCTATGACAGTGGAGCTACGAATAGTCTCGAAAGTTCCCGAGTTTATCTGATCTACGATTGTATGAGGTCGTATAATGCATTCCTACTCCGCGGTCACTACCACTGTTGTGAGTGCCTAGAATGTCCGCATAGAGAGCAAGAGACCATGGTTCGATCCCCGTCGCGGCTCGAAATTGTGCTCATCATGCAAGAAGAGATCACGCTGCTTGTAATCACTGTAGGCTCGACATACCTGTATTCTCACCAAGTGTTACACTGGCGAGTAACTGTTCGTGCTTCTGAAGCTATAGTTGTAATTTCTCACCTGACAATCAACTAACTGTAATTATTCTCATGTTTTCAATCCTATATACAAATGTGTCATGGAAGAACGTCCGAATCGGTGCGGGAGGTCGCTGATTCGATCCCCAGCCGGGTCATACACAAATACTTTCAAAGTGGCATTAATGGTTGTCCCTACATGGAGTGCAGGAATGTGGGTTAAATATTACGACTGACTCGCTGGTGTCAGGATTGATGGACAAGTAGTACAGATAACTTACCCAGAAAACGCAGGGATATAACTGAAAATGTGTTGAAAGAGGCGAAAATCACCATACAAACAAACAAACAAACCTATATACATCTTAGCCACCTTTGATCAATCGGCGGGTCTAACTGACTTGACTTCCCGTGTCATGAGCACAGGGGACATGGTTCTAATCGTTATACTTTTGGGTCTACATGTAAGTAAACAGCGATGCCTCTGACGAGACCCAGTGAATTTGCAAAATGCGAGTCCCAAGTCCTTAACTCACTATATTAATCGGAAAGTTATAATTAGAAAACATTTGAGTCCATGGGACTGATTGAACAAGTTAAAATATTGTAGTACAATGGACTCATTGTTAGGGGACCCCATGCTGGTCAGTTTACGAGACATGGGGATTCATACTTGGAAACTTGTGAAGATAACATTCGAGGCCCACCACAGTCTTCGCTGTTCGCAGATGTTTGCAGAACGCTCGCTACCCATTTGTAATAGTTTGTTTCGTATACTTTTCAGGTTTACAGTGCCCGTCATGTAGTCACGTGACTCTTACAAATGTCCCGGGAATAGTGAAAAGCACTGTAGACACGGTTTTAGGATTGTTCCAGGATGTTAAATGTAGTCTGGAATTAACTGGACCCACCAAAGAGGTAGTTCTTGGGCAGTGATTTAACCCTTTCTAAAATATTACAAATCTGAAGCAGACGACTTTGAAAATATCTTGGAAAGCATATTTATATTATCTATAATTAAAAATATAATATTGAATAACGATAAAAATCATTGTTGCAAAAGGAAATATGCTAATTATGAACAATTCATTTTCTCGTCACAATGATTACAAAAGTCGTCTGTTGCAAATGCTTCGAAATGCGTCTGCATAAATGTGTCGAAATGATTACGTTTGCGCAAAATGCTCCCCTTCCTTTGCCAACTGGTTTATGTATGTGGTGGTAGAGCTTCCGCCTCGGGTGAGGTAGGTCGCAGGTTCGATCCGCTGCCGGGTCGTACCGACGACTTTAAAAGTGGTACTCATGGCTTTCCCTCCTTGGATCTCGGGATTATAGGGTTGGCTTTCCCTCCTTGGATCTCGGGATTATAGGGTTGGCTTTCCCTCCTTGGATCTCGGGATTATAGGGTTGGCTTTCCCTCCTTGGATCTCGGGATTATAGGGTTGGCTTTCCCTCCTTGGATCTCGGGATTATAGGGTTGGCTTTCCCTCCTTGGATCTCGGGATTATATATAGGGTTGGCTTTCCCTCCTTGGATCTCGGGATTATATATAGGGTTGGCTTTACGACTGCCTCGCTGGTGTCAGGATAAATGGACCAGTACTGGTAACTTACCCAGGAAACGCCGTGATATTACTGACAAGTTGTTGAAAGCGGCCTAAAACACTATGGTAAAAAACAAACGTGTTAGGTCTTTGGTTTCCTTTTCTCTCCCCGAAATGTACAATATTCTCGAAATGTTATTTCATCCTTGAATAAAGTATGAAACAATAGTTAAGACTTCTTACTCATTTTCTAATCACAAGACAGATCTCTTCAAATCTTTTCAATCGCAAGAGACTCCCCGATTTAACCCTTTTCTAAATACAGCAAATCTACAACAGACGACTTTATGCAACATTCAATAAATAAAAATATAATTTGGAGGGTACTAATTATACTTAAATCCATTAAGATATTTAGAGGTTCTAGTTATTACCGAGGCAGATTATATATATAACATATAAGATGGGCTTCGTATAATAATTATAAAGGATTAACCGTTAAACTTTGCTCAAGTACTATGTTAATTGTTTTGTCTTTTCTCTTTATGTAACCTTTTGCGTCGCCTGTCTTGTTAGGGATCCCTTCTCCATCGTCCGTTAGTACATGTCCGTTAGTCTCTGTTCACATCCGTTATTCTCTGTCCACATCCGTTATTTTCTGTCCACATCCGTTAGTCTATGTCCACATCCGTTAGTCTCTGTCCACATCCGTTAGTCTCTGTCCACATCCTTTAGTCTCTGTTCATATCCGTTATTTTCTGTCCACATCCGTTAGTCTATGTCCACATCCGTTAGTCTCTGTCCACATCCGTTAGTCTCTGTCCACATCCGTTAGTCTCTGTCCACATCCTTTAGTCTCTGTTCATATCCGTTATTTTCTGTCCACATCCGTTAGTCTCTGTCCACATCCGTTAGTCTCTGTCCACATCCGTTAGTCTCTGTCCACATCCTTTAGTCTCTGTTCATATCCGTTATTTTCTGTCCACATCCGTTAGTCTATGTCAACATCCGTTAGTCTCTGTCCACATCCGTTAGTCTCTGTCCACATCCTTTAGTCTGTTCATATCCGTTAGTCTCTGTCCATATCGTATAGACTCTATCCATATCCGTTAGTCTCTATCCATATACGTTAGTCTCTGTCCACATCAGTTAGTCACCGTCCACATCTGTTAGTCTATGTCCACATCCGTTTGTCTCTGTCTAGATCCGTTAGTATCTGTCCATATCCGTTTTGCTCTGTCCATATACGTGTATCTCTGTCATCATCCATTAGTCTCTGTCCATATCCGTAAATGTCTGTCCATATCCGTTAGTCTCTGTCCATATCCGTAAGTCTCTGTCCATATCCGTTAGTCTCTGTCCATATCCGTAAGTGTCTGTCCATATCCGTTAGTCTATGTCCATATCCGTAAGTCTCTGTACATATCCGTTAGTCTCTGTCCATATCCTTAAGTCTCTGTCCATATCCGTTAGTCTCTGTCCATATCCGTAAGTGTCTGTCCATATCCGTTAGTCTATGTCCATATCCGTAAGTCTCTGTACATATCCGTTAGTCTCTGTCCATATCCGTAAGTCTCTGTCCATATCCGTTAGTCTCTGTACATATCTGTTAGTCTATGTCCATATCCGTAAGTCTCTGTACATATATGTTAGTCTATGTCAACATCCGTTAGTCTATGTCCATATCCGTAAGTCTCTGTCCATATCGTTACTCTCTGTCCACATATGTTAGTCTCTGTCCATATACGTTAGTCGCTGTCAACATCCGTTTATCTCTGTCAATACCCGTTAGTCTCTGTCCATATACGTTAGTCTCTGTCCATATCCGTTAGCCTCTGTCCACATCCGTTAGCCTCTGTCCATATATGTTAGTCTCTGTCTACATCCGTTAGTCTCTGTCCGTATCCGTTTGCCTCTGTCCACATCCGTTAGCCTCTGTCCACATCCTTTAGTCTCTGTCCATACCCGTTAGTCTTTGTCCACATATGTTAGTCTCTGTCCACATTCGTTAGTCTATGTCCACATCCGTTTGTTTCTGTCCATATCCGTTAGTGTCTGTCCATATCCGTTAGTCTCTGTCCACATCCGTTAGTCTCTGTCCACATCCGTTAGTCTCTGTCCATATCCGTTAGTCTCTGTCCATATCGCTTTCATTTACTGACATATTGGCAGACGACATTTATCTTCATTAACTTGTGTGTGATAGAATGCGTTTGGCTGTCCTTTCACAATAACAGTGTTTCAGTCATATTAACCATTTTCCCACGGTCATATCGTGTCCTTTATATTGGTTAAACAGCCGAAAGATATTTCATTGGGATTATATCCATTGTTTTACAAGCAATGACAATATGATCTAACCATCTTTTTAAATGACCATGAACTTTATTTTTGTTTGACTCGTATCACAATTAAACGATCGACTACACTTAATTTATGACATCCCTTGTATGTCTTTTATGTCCAGTAAAAACTTAGTTCGATACATCTGTAACATCTCCTTTCAATATTTGCAATCCGGTATTTATTCTTTACATTCTCATTTGCAATATCTGCGTCGCGATAAATATTCATTGTTCCATTCCCTTTTTTATCTTTGATGCTCGATGCATATTCACTTGTTACATTCCCTTTCCATCTGTGCTATTCGATACATCTTCATTCGCTACATTGTCATTTTCTATTATTGCTGCTCGATAAATCTTCATTCTTTACAATGACGTTTTCTATTATTGCTGTTCGATAAATCTTCATTCTTTACAATGACGTTTTCTATTATTGCTGTTCGATAAATCTTCATTCTTTACAATGATGTTTTCTATTATTGCTGTTCGATAAATCTCATTTTTATGGTTAGCGTCGGGGATTTGAAACCAGGTGTCCCGGGTTCGATCCCCACTCGCAGCACGACGGTCATGGTGGGGTGCCCTTGGGCAAGGCACATTTTCTAGCCTAGTACTGGTTTGTTTACCCAGGGTTCATGAATAAGTGAACTGTCGCCGTGGTATAACTGAAATATTGTTGAAAGCGGCGTTAAACCCAATAAAACTAAATCTCATTAATTACATTATATGTTCCATCTTTACCATCCGATACAGGTTACATAAACACTTTTCCTAATCCATCTTTACAATCCATTGACGGTTACATAAACACTTTTCCTAATCCATCTTTACAATCCAATGACGGTTACATAAACACTTTTCCTAATCCATCTTTACAATCCGATAAAGGTTACATAAACACTTTTCCTAATCCATCTTTACAATCCAATGACGGTTACATAAACACTTTTCCTAATCCGTCTTTGTAATTGTTCATGTTTAGATCCGAGAGGAGACCTGTGCAGCACCGTCTGGAAAAGAAGCTCGCTGTAGTTGGTACAAGGGCACGTTGACGATGAAGATACCGCTGATAGGCACTGGTACATATGTTTTTAAATAACCTGTCACAGTCATAGGAGATGCCTGGAAATACACTATTGAGCTGTTCCACGAGAAAACCAACATCGGACAGACACTTTTCGCATCCTGTGGATTTTCTGTTTCAGAAATCATAACTCTTTACCTCTTTTCCCCTGAGACGGAATGTGCTTGCCTGGATTAGCCTGAGCGAACTAGGTCGACACATTACGCAGAGTCCATAATGTTGGTTTTCTCGTGAACGGCTAATATGTATACAGTTTATTAATGCTTACAACATACGCTAACGCTTTCTGACATCTCTGCAACAGAAGACTTTTGAAAACATTGTGATCAAAAGGAAATGTTGTTCATAATGAGTTGATTGTCTAGATGGTTTGAAAGTCGTCTGCTGCAATTTTTTAAGTAGTCTGCTGCAGATTTGTTGTATGTTGGAAAGGGGGGTTAACAGCTCTTAGTTGGAACTTATTTATTTTACATCGATTGCGAAACAAGCTATAAGCTTATATTAATCACGCTCGATGTCTGCTTCTTGGAGACATAACAAGTACTCGTGCTGTTTGTGTGGAACAATAACAGCCTTTATGAAACAAGTACTGCATGTCTACAAGAAGTAATTACAACGTGTGCTAAACTCGATCACAAACAAGTACTGTTTGTCTACAAGAAGTAATTACAACGGGTGCTCAATCCGATCACAAACAAATACTGCTTGTCTACAAGAAGTAATTTACAACGTGTGCTCAACTCGATCACAGTCTCAACCCTTTACCACATGCATAACCTCTGCAGCAGACCAATTTCAAAACATCTAAGCAAACGCTTTGTAAATCCATATAACTGAAAGCAAAATTATTGAATAGAGTTGAAAACATTGTGGCAAAAGAAGGGATTGCTCATTATGAGTAATGTCTTATGCCACTCTGTTATCAAATGTCGTCTGCTGCAGAAGCGTCAAAATGCGTCTGTATGCGGAAAGGGCCAATTAATGTTTGCGAAGATGTGACGTAACGGATCTCTCTTTTTTTCAAAATGGTTTTCGAATACATCTGCTGAAATCGCCTGAACAATAATTGGTCTTTGAAGCTGATTAGGTACTCATTTATTAACTTTTGTTAATGATTTCTCAATGAATGTGCAACGAACCTGTCAACAATCAGAGATGGCGACATCATTTGAAGGAATTTAGCCGAATAAAAACGTCTAGACTCCGTTTTGTTAGACAAAAACGCCGCCTGCTAAGCGATTCATATGGATACTAAGTTTCTTGAAATCCTCTATGACTAATTGGCGAATAGTGCAGAGCCGGATCAGACTGCGCGGATGTGCCAGCCGATCTGGATATACACTGGTTGCAAATGCCCTAGGGATGGTTTTATCAGAGCACTTTAAAAATGATAGTATTGTCTAATTACAGAGTTACCGTTCCACGTCAGTAAACGAGCATGTTACTACGCCGCTGCAGCAGCCGTGCCTTCAAACGGTTGCCATGACCTCAACAATCTTAACGAAGACAGCTCAGCTTTGGAAGACATTATAGACAAGCTGACTTCAGTTTTAAATGTACACAGCTTTCAGGGACAGCGATGTTTGACTAGTGAAACGTACGGCGATACGTCGTCAGCGGCCAGCTTCTTTTATAAGTTACCATCGAACTTTCTTATTGGTAATGTACTTGTAATGTTTGCGTTGAAGTTCTTGTAAAGTTATCATTACTTTATAACAAAATCAGGTTGATCCTAATGTATATGTAAAATGTATATGTAAAATGTATATGTTAAATGTATATGTAAAATGTATATGTTAAATGTATATGTAAAATGTATATGTTAAATATATATGAAAAATGTATATGTAAAATGTATATGTAAAATGTATATGTTAAATGTATTTGTAAAATGTATATGTTAAATGTATATGCAAAATGTATATGTAAAATGTATATATATGTTAAATGTATATGTAAAATGTATATGTTAAATGTATATGTAAAATGTATATGTAAAACAAAGTATTTGTAAAATGTTATTTTTATCAGGTAGCCTACATATGATCCTCTCAAAGGGAAAAGGTTCAAGTATGCTTTAGTAAACAGTGTAAATCCAGATCAGCCTGTCGATTCACACTAGTCTGATCAAGATAGACACTATTCACAAATTACTTACATCATTGTTTAGAAGCGTCTGTTAACTTGGGTAGGTTCTAATAAGTTGGAGAAGTTGATCCCAATTTCTTTTGAATTACAGGATTATTAGATTGTTCGAAAATGCGATATAAACACTGGTTGATGTTTTCTAAATGTCGCGTACTCCCTAAAAGGGTTATTATATTCGTTGATTTAACACAAGATACTATGAACGCCTTAATGATTCATAGTACATGTATATGCACAGCTCTAGATAACGAGTATTGTTCATGTTCTAAAATCTTTATTTGACATCCAAACCCTATGTTGTGGGTACTTAAAAGAATCGTCTCAGTGAGACGATTCTTTTGAGTACCAAACAACATAGGATTTTGTTGAGTTATAAGAGAAATATTGTGTGGAAAAGACCTGTTCACTCCCTCTTATCTAGCCCTCTGTGTATGTATATATATAAGTGTACAAAGGTCAGGCTATATGTGTCAAGTGATTTCCGGGACGTACTTTGATTACAACTTGTGGAAAAATAAATATGATCGGGATGAGGTAAATAAAGGTCTAATGTGATACTAGTGGTCGAATAACACTAAGAGATATGGGAATGACCAATTCAGGGCTGCAGTTAGTGGGTTATATTTTCAGAAAGAATACGTTAATTTAACGCAGTACGTAATGACTGATCGACTCGAATCAGCCTAAGCATGCCGCGCAGGTTAATCCGGGTAAACAATTTGCGCCTCCTGTGGATTTTCTGTTTCAGAAATCATTAATCTATACCACTTACACGGAATTTGTCGGCCCGGATTAGCCTACGCGGACTGCACAGGCTGATCTGGGTCGATCGGTCATTACGTCCTGCGTTAAATTAACGTGTTCTTTCTGATATTTCATAATATTGGTTTTCTTGTGGAATGAACGGCTCATAAACATCACAGCCTCTTTGTGAATGACGCGGTTCAAACCATTATGGTATAAGGGTCTTTCTCGGCTGAAGTCAGTTACGCGAAATCTATCATGTATGGACCAGGACTGGCTCATGTGCTATCAGCAATTGTAGCATATGGTTAACCCTTTCCAACGTACAATTATTCTGCAGCAGACGACTTTGAAAACAGGTCGGCACAATTATGGGAACTATCTTTAAATGAAAGTATGATTATTGAATACAGTTGAAAATGGTTTGGCGAAAGGAGAAATTGCTCGTTTTGAGCAGTTTCTCTTTTATCCACAATGTTTTCAAAAGTCGGTGATATCCTTATGCACGTTTTACTTTGAACATAATTCCCGTCTGCAAAGTTCAATGGTAGAAACAGTATATTATAGTATAAGCTGCCTTTTCCGGGAGCAAATACATGCAGTTCAGACACGACGGATTAAAATTCCGTATTTTTTACGGTACCAAATATGGTAATGGTATGTCAGGGAAATATCCAAAATGTGGTAGTTCGGAGTGGTTCACACGCCAATCATGAATTGTATTGTATATGTAAATTATGTTATTTCTTTACTCAGAATAAAGAACTTTGTATTTTTTCTTTATTCTTGTTTTAAACGTTATAAATGGTTTATAATAGCATTATCGTGCAGTATCTATACAGGTTTTAGTATTGTCTACGAGGAGCGTGGACAATTTAACATATATCTCGACTTTCGGTCTCGCGAGATATCAATTATCTACGAGGAGCTTGGACAATTTAACATATATCTCGACTTTCGGTCTCGCGAGATATCAATTATCTACGAGGAGCTTGGACAATTTAACATATATCTCGACTTTCGGTCTCGCGAGATATCAATTATCTACGAGGAGCTTGGACAATTTAACATATATCTCGACTTTCGGTCTCGCGAGATATCAATTGTCTACGAGAAGCTTGGACAATTTAACATATATCTCGACTTTCGGTCTCGCGAGATATCAATTGTCTACGAGGAGCTTGGACAATTTAACATATATCTCGACTTTCGGTCTCGCGAGATATCAATTATCTACGAGGAGCTTGGACAATTTAACATATATCTCGACTTTCGGTCTCGCGAGATATCAATTATCTACGAGGAGCTTGGACAATTTAACATATATCTCGACTTTCGGTCTCGCGAGATATCAATTATCTACGAGGAGCTTGGACAATTTAACATATATCTCGACTTTCGGTCTCGCGAGATATCAATTGTCTACGAGAAGCTTGGACAATTTAACATATATCTCGACTTTCGGTCTCGCGAGATATCAATTGTCTACGAGGAGCTTGGACAATTTAACATATATCTCGACTTTCGGTCTCGCGAGATATCAATTATCTACGAGGAGCTTGGACAATTTAACATATATCTCGACTTTCGGTCTCGCGAGATATCAATTATCTACGAGGAGCTTGGACAATTTAACATATATCTCGACTTTCGGTCTCGCGAGATATCAATTATCTACGAGGAGCTTGGACAATTTAACATATATCTCGACTTTCGGTCTCGCGAGATATCAATTGTCTACGAGAAGCTTGGACAATTTAACATATATCTCGACTTTCGGTCTCGCGAGATATCAATTGTCTACGAGGAGCTTGGACAATTTAACATATATCTCGACTTTCGGTCTCGCGAGATATCAATTGTCTACGAGGAGCTTCGACAATTTAACATATATCTCGACTTTCGGTCTCGCGAGATATCAATTGTCTACGAGGAGCTTCGACAATTTAACATATATCTCGACTTTCGGTCTCGCGAGATATCAATTGTCTACGAGGAGCTTCGACAATTTAACATATATCTCGACTTTCGGTCTCGCGAGATATCAATTGTCTACGAGGAGCTTCGACAATTTAACATATATCTCGACTTTCGGTCTCGCGAGATATCAATTGTCTACGAGGAGCTTCGACAATTTAACATATATCTCGACTTTCGGTCTCGCGAGATATCAATTGTCTACGAGGAGCTTCGACAATTTAACATATATCTCGACTTTCTGTCTCGCGAGATATCAATTGTCTACGAGGAGCTTCGACAATTTAACATATATCTCGACTTTCGGTCTCGCGAGATATCAATTGTCTACGAGGAGCTTCGACAATTTAACATATATCTCGACTTTCGGTCTCGCGAGATATCAATTGTCTACGAGGAGCTTCGACAATTTAACATATATCTCGACTTTCGGTCTCGCGAGATATCAATTGTCTACGAGGAGCTTCGACAATTTAACATATATCTCGACTTTCGGTCTCGCGAGATATCAATTGTCTACGAGGAGCTTCGACAATTTAACATATATCTCGACTTTCGGTCTCGCGAGATATCAATTGTCTACGAGGAGCTTCGACAATTTAACATATATCTCGACTTTCGGTCTCGCGAGATATCAATTGTCTACGAGGAGCTTCGACAATTTGACATATATCTCGACTTTCGGTCTCGCAAGATATCAATTGTTCACGCCCCTGGTAGTACAGTACTAATATTCCCTATGTATTGCATATACACATAGCCGCCACTGATAATATGGGGTCTTATTTACAACCGTAAGAGTGATGGTAGTGAAACCAGTGGGTTATATTTCTAATTTTTCACCAGAAGGAACATTTATACATCTTCGACTGCCATGCACCGAGCACTGGTAGCTTAGTCGGAATCGACGCAGGCTGTCAATCCAGGATTTGTCTGTTCAAACCCCAAATCGGCTAACTCTGACAAAAGTCAATGCAACACAAATTATATGTGGAAAAGCAGCCAGGTGCTTGGAGTGACTGTTGTGTTAAGAACTGTTGTGAGAAAGCCAGGAAACACATGGATAACTAGACTTGCCGCCGTGATATGACTGAACAATTGTTGAAAACGGTGTTAAACCCCACTCAATCACTATATTGTCAGGCGAAGATTGAAAGCTCTCCCGAATATCCACTGTACCCGAATGCAACACTAACCTAAATCGCAAGACGTGACACATATAAACGGTTCCTCATTGAACATACCTAAATAGTTGTGCCATAGCGGGATATCGGGGAAGTAACCCATCCACAGCTCGTGTAGGTGTCTGGAGAAAGTTGCCGCCCTTTCTGGTAAATGTATCGAGTGTAACCCTTGTTTACATAGGAACGACATATCTCTATGAATTATAGTTTAATTGCTCGATAGAATTAAAAATATTATGGCAAAAGGAGAAATGGTTTATCATGAACAAATTCACCTTTTGATAAAATGTTTTCAAAAGTCGTCTTGCAAATGCGTCAAAATGCGTCTGCAAGTGGAAAAGGGTTAATTGAGGTAAAGGGTCATTGTGAGAACAATGCACCAAACGCTCACGTGTGCCCTCAGATATGTCCTAGCAGGAAATACAAAATGAACCGTTCCACGAGAAAATCAGCATTGTGGAATCTGCGTAAAGTATCGAACCGGATCAGCCTAAGCATGCTGCTCAGGCTAACCCGGTCAGACACTTTTCGCATCCTGTGGATTTTCTTTTTAGGAATAATTACTCTTTACCTCTATCCCCCTGAAACGGAATGTGTCGGCCTGGATTTGATACATTACGCATAGTCCATTATGTTGGTTTTCTCGTGGAACGGCTCATATGTTTCATTCTGTTATATGTTAACTGTGTAATTTCATGTATTTTAACCTTCAATCTAGTATGTTTTACTGTGACTAGAAATCCATTCCTAACTCACTAGAGGCAATTTCATTTTTCGCTTTCACATCAAAAAATGTAAACATTGGAAAACTTTGTGTGAAAATTAAAACTGCCTACGAAAAGCAACATCACCTTTTCCACTAATGTTTTGTGTCATATGCTCACTTTAAAATCCAGAACAGAAAGCTCAATTATAAGTTTTCTTAAACATGAACGATCCAAAGCGTCTTTGCGATATGTGCCGAGTGAAGATCGAGCTGGTCATGTTGCCCAAACGGATATACATATGGGAGTGTTAATCGTCCATGTACAAGTTTTAAACGTATTTATATCCGCAATGCAAAACTCCTTGCAATGATAGCGATGTATTTATTTGGCGGAATTTATATCGACCTCTAATATAGCCAAAATAAAATCACCACCAATAAAAGCACATGTACAGTGTGCAATATGGTTTGATTTTGTACATTGTAATTAAAGCTGAGTAACTTCAACTCCCGCATAGAAGTAAGAAGAATAGCGGTTTCAGCGCACTTTTCACGTTTTTAATTCGTAGGCTTAGATAAATTGTCCTATAACTTCACATCAACAGTCCATTGTTTTGAAATCGTAATAAAACGTTTTCCTAAAAATTAAAACTACAATTTTCGGCACAGTTTTTTCCGAAAATTCTACAGTTTTTTGGTTCGTAGGCAACAGGAGGTTTTCCCATAATAATACAATTTTCGGCGCATTTTTTTAATGCGTAGGACAACGGTTTAAATCAAAGCACTGCAGTGCTGACGGCCTGGGGGCTGCATGAAGGTTGGAGAAGTAGGGAAAATGTGACGGAAATAACAATTGCATGTTTATGTATTTATTGTTAAGAAGTTGAAAGATCATATCACAAACAGTACATATTATGAAACTGCTAATTTGAAAACAGGAGGACATTGTTGGCAATATATCGATCATCTGAGTGCAAGAGGTCACAAGTATACACATGTAAGACATGACGAATCAAAAGAAAATTTGACAGCAGGTTTAGGCAGAATATTTTGAAGTTTCTACTTAATATATTGAGAAATATGACAATGTTAAATCACATTCCATCGAGTAAAAATAATTCTCTAAACCATGTACTAGACTGGGAGAAAGTGTTTGAATAATGCAAAACTCATCAAGATAATTATTCGGATAAAGATTCAAAATGCAACATCCAGTGTGTTATCAAGATTTTCCTTCATTTGGCCTAGTGACCTATTTTTGTTTACCCGATATTACCCATATTCTAACTTGACCTAGATATCATAAAGATAAACATTCTGACCAAATTTTTAAAAATGTGGCTTCTACAGTGTTGACAAGAATTTCCTTCAATTTGGCCTAGTGACTTTGTTTTTTAGCTCACCTGAGCTTTGCTCAAGGTGAGTTATTGTGTGTCGTGCGTCAACTTCTTCTCCTCAGTAACCAGTTGGTCAATTGGGATGAAACTTCACAGAAAGCATCCTCTCAATGACCACACCGGATTTCCTTCAAATTTTTGGGATCCATGCAGAATTCTGGTTTCCATGGCAACAAAATGAAAAAAACTTCAAAATTCTTCTTCTCCCAAACTGGTTGGCAGATTTATAAATAATTTTGTAGAATTGTTCCTTGGATGACCCTCTATCAGATTCCTTCAAGCCATGTTGATTGGTCGAAAAACATGGCCGCCAGGGGGGGCGGGGCTATTTTGCCTTATATGGCTATAGTGAAAACTTAAAAAATCTTCTCCTCCGAAAGTGTCTGGCCTATTTTCAAATAATTTTGTAGAAATGTTCCTTGGATGACCCTCTATCAGATTCCTTCAAGCCATGTTGATTGGTCAAAAAACATGGCCGCCAGGGGGGGCTATTTTGCCTTATATGGCTATAGTGAAAACTTAAAAAATCTTCTCCTCCGAAAGTGTCAGGCCGATTTTCATTTTATTTTGTAGAAATGTTCCTTAAGTGACCCACTTTCAGATTCCTTCAAGCCATGTTGATTGGTCATAAAACATGGCCGCCAGTGGGCAGGGCTATTTTGCATTATATGGCTATCGTGAAAACTTAAAAAATCTTCTCCTCCGAAAGTGTCAGGCCGATTTTCATTTTTTTTTGTAGAAATGTTCCTTAAGTGACCCACTTTCAGATTCCTTCAAGCCATGTTGATGGGTCAAAAAACATGGCCGCCAGTGGGCAGGGCTATTTTGCATTATATGGCTATAGTGAAAACTTAAAAAATCTTCTCCTCCAAAAGTGTCAGGCCGATTTTCAAATCATTTTGTAGAAATGTTCCTAGGGTGACCCTCTATCAGATTTCTTTAAGCCAAGTTGATTGGTTGGAAACTATGGCCGTCAGGGGGCGGGGCTTAAATAGCTAAAGTGAAAAAAAAAAAACAGGTGAGAGATTCCAGGGCCATCATGGCCCTCTTGTTTTACAGACATGACCAATATTCAAAATTGGCCTACATATCATCAAGACGAACATTCTGATACAGTTTCAACCAGCTGAATTTAAAGATGCAGCCTCCAAAACGATAGCAAGCTTTCCTTCCAAGTTGGCCTAGTGACCTAGTTTCTGACCCAATATGACCCATATTCGAACTTTACTTAGATACCATTAAGACAAACATTATAATGAGAATGCCGTTGATACCTCCACAGCGCTTGCGAGCACATGCACAGTACAGTGAAGTGAATGAGACCATGCCTCTCCTCTTCAGCCACCAATGCACCAAAAACTAAGTTGTAGCGGTAGCGTGCACACGCCAACCTCTCCCTCAACCGGGCAACCCGATCGCGCTGTGCATGTGCCCGCCCGCAAGCGCTGTGGTATCGACGGCATTCTCGAAAGAATGTTTTTTTTAATGATATCTAAGTCAAGTTCGAATATGGTTCATATTGGGTCAAAAACTAGGTCACTAGACCAAATTGAAGGGAAATCTTGTTATCACTCTGGAGGCTGCATTTTAAACTTGAGCATGTGAAAACTGTATCAGAATGTTTGTCTTGATGATATGTAAGCCAACCTTCGAATATTGGTCATGTTCGTTCAGAATATGTTCGAATATGGGTTATGCCCAGTTAAAAACTAGGTCACTAGACCAAATTGAAGGAAAATCTTGTTAATTCTCTGGATGATTATTTGCTTCAGCAGCTTTAAACTTTGTCAGAATGTTTGTATTGATAATATCTAGTCCAAGTTAGAATATGGGTCATATCAGGTAAAAAAGATAGGTCACTAGGCCAAATGAAGGAAAACCTTGATAATACTATGGATGATTATTTGCTTCAGCAGCTTGAAACTTTGTCACAATGTTTGTATTGATAATATCTAGTGAGGTTGAATTTTTGTCAGAATAATTTGCTTGATGAGTTTTGCATTGATCAAACACTTTCTCCCAGTCTAGTACGTGGTTTAGAGAATTATTTCTACAAGATGGAAGTTGATTTAACATTGACATATCATTCAATATAATGAGGCAGAAACTTCAAAATATTTTGCCTAAACCTGCTGTCAAAGTTTCCTTTGATTTTTCATGTCTTAAATGTGTATACTTGTGAGCTCTTGCACTCAGGTGAGCGATATAGTGCCAACACGGTCCTCCTGTTTTCAAATTGGCAGTTTCATAATATTTACTATTTGTGATATGATTTTTCAAATACATATTTCACATTTTCCCTACTTCTCCAACCTTCCTGCAGCCGCCAGGCCGTTAACACTTTCAGTGCTTTGATTTCAATATGTTGTCCCGATTCCTTGTTGTACCTGTGAAAGCTTAAGCCAAAGGCTAAGAACGCGCTACCCACCGCTGCCACCATTTGTAACGTGTACCGGCGTTAAGCAATCGCGGGTCACCCATCCAGGAACTAACCGCGATGAATGTTGCTTAACTTTAAGAAAATGTCAACTACTCTACCAACGTCGCTATAAAAGCCGGCTTCCACAGCAAGGCTGTAGAAGTCATATTTATACCTATACCAAATTCCCGTTACATTTCTACCTCTTTCTCTTGACTCCGACCCGAAGTCACACAATTGAACACAGGCAGTACACTAGAGCGGAGTCTATGTAACATCGCTTGGAACCACCGGGGTCCGGAGATGATGTTGATATCAACCCAAAATCCCACCTCTGCTACCATTTGTAACGTGTACCGGCGTTAAGCGATCGCGGGTCATCCATCCAGGCACTAACCGCGATGAACGTTGCCTAACTTAAAGGAAAGGTCAACTACTCTACCAACGCATGAGAAAGAATTATTTCACCGGTACTTGCTATCGGGGATAATTTACCATATAGAAATAAAGAGTAGTTGTAATTTTAACGATCTATAATACTTTTATTAATTCAGTTATGGCTTATGTGCAAACGTCTCCACAAAATATAATTTTCTATCTTTAATATGTATATTTTATTTTTCGAGAAAAAGATGATTTAAATAGTCTTTTCTTAGATTGAATAAACGTTGTCAATATCATATAGACAAAGAACAAAATAAAAATACCCCTTCACTTATAATCGATGTATATTAAATATTATTAAAGTTTTATGACCCTCGTAAAATAAATTTGTATCCCCAGGTGACTTTATCCGAATTATCTTATATACGATTCTCAATATTGAAGAACTTAGTTAGATTGTGTATGAAGTCTTTCTAACTTAAAAAAAGAAACGTTCAAAACATTTAGTGACAGAAAGTATTTTGGTAATTATACATCCCTGATAGTATTCTTTCGAATAGTATATGTGTTTGATTTTTCTTTTTTCTTTTTTTTGCTGTTTCTGTCTTTTGTGTAGGTTTTTCATAATTTTTATCATTTTATAAAATAAATACAGTAAATTTAGGGACAGAAATTAATCTGGTACTTGACTTCTATTAAATATTTCTGTAAAGCTTCTTCAGCATACTTATATTTAATTTGCTTTCTTTTTCCCTTTTTTATATGTTTTTATTCTGATCGGGTTTATTGTATTTTGTAACTCATGTACATTTGAAATGACGAGGAACATTAATAAATCAATTAATAAGTCAAATAAAATATTAATTGAAAATTTAATTTAATTCGAGTGTCATGCAAAATATATGCACATATAATAACTCATGTACATTTGAAATGACGAGGAACTTTAATTGAGCCGTCGCGCGAGAAAACCAACATTATGGCCTCTGCGTAATGTATCGATCCAGATCAGCCTGCGCAGTCCGCACATACTAATCCGGGCCAACACATTCCGTCTCAGAGGGATAGAGGTATAGAGTAATGATTCCTGAAACAGAATATCCAGAGGAAGCGAAAAGTGTCTGTCCGTGATAGCCTGCGCGGCATGCTTACGCTGATCCGTGTCGATACTTTACGCAGAGACGACAATGTTGGTTTTCTCGCTGGACGGCTCAATCGTTCAAGTCAAATAATAAATTAATTGAAAATTTAATTTAATTTGAGTATCTTGCAAAGTATATGCACGTATAAAAAGACAAAATATGATTAAGTTTATGGAATTTGGTCTATTTCATGTTGTCCACGTGTAAAATCCTAGAAAAAAAATGTAAACTTGAAATAGAACTGTTGTTTTATGTCCGGCTATCAGGGCAAAACAATGGTGCTTTGGATCCCGTCACTTTATATTTAAGTACCTTCTAATTGAGAACATGATATAATCATTTTGAATGGATTTATTTTTACTCCACAGTCAAACTAAGCAGGTATCTTACTATTTTTAGAATTAGTTTGTCTCATTTCGTACTTGTCTTATTCATTAAATTTTAAAGTATTAATTTAGTCACGAGCAGAAAATTTATAGTCAGGTCTGGTGTAACCTGTTCGCAACACGCTCCAACTCGCGCACAGCAGGTTAAGGGTTAACGTTTGAAGCTTATGTATTTATTTTGTTGTACAAAACTGATTAAAAGTGTGGTTTTCATATACTGATCTCATTTTAGGACAATGCTTTAAACTAAGAAAAGAATTATTATGTGAAAAGCCATTATTGAAATTTGTTTCTATACATCAGTGTTCGTAAGATCGCTTTTTTAATAATGGATATGCATATTACTAGTGTATTTGCTGCTTTTCTCTCTTGAATATGAATATGTTTATACTGATGTTATATCATGTATTAGTTCATATGAATTTAAACGATTCTATACATGATACATTTTCATCTACAACTGTTTGTATAGCATATTTGTGTGTTTTATATGTGAAATTCAAGTTTATGTGGAGCGTGTGTCACTAAATTACGATTTAAAACGGGTGTCCCGGGTTCGATACCCATTCGCGGCACTACGGTCATGGTGGAGCCTATTACTGGTGTGTTTGCCCAGGGATCAGGAATAAGGGAGTTGTCGCCGTGATATAACTGAATTAATGTTGAAAGCGGCGTAAAACCCAAATACAATAAACAAACAAAGCCCTGAATTACGAACTTCTTTATTCTAACTATATAAAGATTAAACCTAGTGTACTGGCTCGTTGTCCAACACGATTTTTCCCTAGGCCTTTATTGTTTTACGATTCTGTTCGCAGCGTGTGATCAATTATCGGTAAATCACGGAACCTTGCGGAGATTAACGAATATATTGCTTCCGTGGGCAGATAGAATTATCGATATTTAATGATTTAACTGATGATCGAAATTCTTGGGTATGGTCGCTATAAAAGCCGGCTTTCTCGGCAAAGCTTTCTCGTTTTCTGAAATTGCTAAAAAATCGCCAAGGCTCGTTTCTATCAATTTTAGAAAACTCGTTTAATAAAATGTCGTATTGAATGATCACTCATGTAATATAGCATATTACCTAATCTATTTAAATATGAAATAAAAATATGGGGTAACCAGGCTTGGAAAAGTTTACCGGCCATTACTACAATTCTTAAAATATTTGGTATGACCAGGCATGGTATCGAACCCGCAACCTCCTGGCCCCGAGGTGTACGCTCAACCATTTCACACTTAAACGAGTTTGCAAAGGTTGGAGAGCGTTTATGCAACTATAAACCTTTCGCACATTTATGTAGACGCATTTTATTTTTGCATTTGCAACTGATGAATTTTGGAAACATTGTGACAAGATCAGAAATTGTTCATAATGAGCACGTTTGCCTGTTCAACAATGATTTTAGCGTTATTCATTATTATATTTTTAATTGCAATGATTATAGCGTTATTCCATATTATATTTTTAATTACAATGATTATAGCGTTATTCAATATTATATTTTTAATTACAATTATTATAAATATTTTGCCAAGATGTCTTCCAAGTCGTCTGCTTCTAATTTGTTATATGTCAGACAAGGGTTAAATCACTGCCCAACAACTACCTCTTGGGTGGGTCCAGTTAATTCCTCACTAAATTTAACATTCTGAAAGACACAATCGACAAATACTTGCATGTATTTATTTATTGACGTTGTGAGAACATGGTTTTAGCATTTTGAAATGAACAAGAACAAATTTCGGCAGACATACTTCCATCAGAATTTATGACAACTCAATACAAACTAGAAAGGTTCATTTGTTCTTCTTCTAGATTTTCAAAAACATAATAAATGTAACAAATGACATACTGATTGGAGGGTTAAAAAGTGAGTTAAGTTCCTTCTCTCAAAACGAAAAAAGCGTTCACAAAGACATTTGAGCGTCCCGCGAGAAAACCAACACTGTGGACTCTGCGTAAAGTATCAACCCGGATCAACCTTAACATGCCGCGTAGGCTAACCCGGACAGACAACTTTCGCCTCCTGTGGATTTCCTGTTTCCGGAATAATTACTCTATACCTCTATCACCCACACACGGAATGAGTCGGCCCGGATTAGCTTGTGCGGACTGCGCAGGATGATCTGGGTCGATATATTACGGAGAGGCCATTATGTTGGTTTTCTCACGGAACGGCTCATTTAAAAATCTGCCAGTAGTAAAGGAGGGTAGAATAGGGCATTTTGCGAATGCCCTATTCTACCCTCCTTTGGAGGGTATTTCGTCTCCAAAGGAGGGTAGAATAGGGCATGCCCTATTCTACCCTCCTTATAAAAGGGATTTAAAGAGTAAAGGTATGAAGGGGAGATAGGGCATTTAAATAACTCTGTTGTTTTTTGAATGCCCTATTCTACCCTCCTTTGGAGGGTATTTCATCTCCAAGGGAGGGTAGAATAGGGCATGTCCAAGGAGGGTAGAATAGGGCATCGCCCGGTCTACCTGACCAGTACATGCCCTATTCTACCCTCCTAGGAGATGAAATACACTCCTTGATAGGGTAGACCGTGGACTTAGTCGTTTTTAGGCCTTTTCTGTTGTTGGACTTAGTCGTTTTTTCAATGACAAATTTGAAAAAGTTGAACTTTCTAAGTATGTGGTGGGGCCCTAAAAAGGGCCGTTTTGTTTTCACAGATGACAACAGCCAAAGTTTGCTCTGCAAATTGGACAGAACTTGTTTCTCCTTCTTTTAGTTACTGTCAATTTTCCCTCTCCACCCCAATGAACTCTTCTTTTCATTTCAACGCCTAAATACACCACATCTGGTTGTTGGTGTTGAAGCGTAACATTCTCTCTGGGTTGTCCTTCTATGAGTTGACGATGAATATTGATGAGTCGTTGACGAATATTTCTGAGATCATCTGCAACATTCCTGAGTTCTCTGTGTTATTCCATGCTGATATCGAGGAGTGTATGGAATGAAATGACGTTCTGCTATTTATACCGATAGGTCGGATTGACCTACTTTTGACTCAGAATTAAGCTTGACCAATGAAATGCATCGAACGTCATCCAATGAAAAGTTTGGGGACAACCTAGTGTAAATACATGTTTTCAAATGTTTTTTCTGGTAAGCTATGTCATATTATGGATTGTTTTTAGGAATATCAAAAAAAACAAACACAAAGATTTATGATTAAATGAACTTTTTATTGAACTATGAACTATGAACTATGAACAGTGAACTATGAACAGTGAACAACATATTTACAATACAGTTTTTACAATAAATTTTTACAATAAAGTTTTTAAAGTCTTTTCATGTATTGTTTTTCCATAAATCTGTTTGAACCAAATGGTTACATTTCGATCGTTTCTGTGATGTTCGGTTGTCCTAAATGTTTGTTGTAGACATTTCTGTAGATTGTTTCCTCTCGCTACTGCATTCAGTACAAATATACAGTAATACCCACACACTACACCCAACAAACTTTGAATAACTTGTTTGTTGTATGTCCATGATGATGAGTTATTGTGGATAAAGCTCATAATTTCTGTGTCGAGTGGTGGTAATCCATATGAATCGAAGTATGTTGATTCTCCATTTCTGTTAAAGATCACTGCTATCCAATGTTCACCAGATCTGTCAGATGAGTCTGTATTGACAATGTAAGCTTGTACACTGTCTGGTTTTTGTTTTGGTAATTGATCTTTAGCACAAACTTGTGCATGAAGGTTTTTTATCCAAGTTCCATGATCCAGTATGTATTGTATTTCATGAGTATGCATTACTTTCCCCAGGCCTGTTTGACTTTCTCGCCCCAATGTTCAAACCATGAATCAGGAACCCCATTGACAACATTCTGTTTAATATTCCACCACAGTTTGTAGGCTACTACAATTTCTGAGTCTTTCAGTTCCATTTCTTCTATTACAGGGTACCATTTCTCCATGATCTTGTTTGGTTTAATCCTATACATTGCTGTGTCAACGAACATATCTGTATGATCATGTCTGTCCATGAAAAGGCAAAGTTGATGTTGCATTTGACTTGGATGATCTATGAGACACCCATGGCATTTGTTATGTACTTCTTCAGCGATAAGTGTCTGTAATTCATCTATTATGATTTTTTCAAAAGAATTGTAAATGTCCTTTCTCCATTTTTCACTGACAGCGGCTGAAGAATATTTCACTTTGAAAGCTTCATCTCTAAGTAGAATCGCCAATTCATGACCGGCCATGATTTCTTTTTCAGTAATCTGTGATGATTTCTTTTTCAGTAATCTGTGATGATTTCTCTTAAGCCGTTGATTTCTATCTGATTATCGAATTCAGCAAAGACAATAACGTTGATGACTCTTGGAAGTGCCGTACCAAACTGAAGTTCAATTCTGAGGCTCCCTGTTTTTATAGGATGTAGCTGTCCTTCTTCACTGCCTTGATCTGCTGTCAGATCATACCCCCACAATGCATAGCCAGCTTCGAACTCATCTTTAGTTATGTCAAATGATTTATTAGCGCCAATAGCCGAGACAGCCTGGTGTAGCGACAGGTATGACTTAAGAAAAAGGCCATGTTCGAAATCAGGTTCAAATGGTCTGTTATGAATACTATGACCGTTACATGAAACATTTAGTTTACTCAGATTAAAGTGCTGAAAATGGTATGGATTTCGTGTAAAAAGCCCATTATAAGCATCATTTCGTGTCATACCAATGAATATACGTTTTGGTAATTGTCCTTGGAACAAATGATCTTCAACTTTAGACTGAAGACCAGTTCCGATTGTAAACGTTTTAACTTCAACTCTACGAATTGGTATTTTCATGTTTTGTCGGGCAATGATTTGATTTAGATCATTTGCAATGACTGGTAGTATTTCAACATTTCTTACATTGAAACTAACTGATTCAAACACAACTTTTGATTGTGGTGACCCGGCATCACCTGTAAGACAGAAGGTTGAAGAAGATCTATTGAGCTTTAATCGCATTTCAATACCATTTGGTAAATATTTCTCTTGATGAAACATATCAAGATGAATTCGTCCACACAACTCTGTGGTTCTGCTTTCTGTTATTACAGCCAATCTTTTTTTTAATCCTTCGTTGTCACCATCATGAGCTAATGCATCGAATGCTCCAGCAGTGTCTTTAATCCAAAGATCACTAGCCTTTAGATGAGTGACTTTACTATCAGTATTGTATGACAGAAGATTTTCAATATATGCTCTGTACGGGTATGTGTCCAAATTACTGCTGACCAATTTATTGTTTAAATACAGATCAACACTGCTAAACATACTGTGAAGAAAATTGTTTGTTGGGACAACACTAGAATCTGCATCTAAGTTAGAACCATCTGCTTTTGTAATTTTGAATTTAACATACAGATAAGACTGTGACAAATCTGTCCAACACTCTGTCTGAGATGGAATGATGAATTCTATCGGTGAATTGTTTCCTAAAGATGCTACAGGAAAATGCTCAACCCATTGACTTTCTTGCATTGTTGTCATCGTTGGTGGCACAGACAGAACATCAAGTTCTGATTTACTACACTCACAAGACCCACTTTGCATCATTTTTAATACTGGTTTCTTTAATCAAACACGTCTAAAGTTCTAGGTTTACTGTAATGTTTCTTATGTCTCTTTGAAACGATCTTACCCCTAGGAGTTCGAGACTTTAAATGACGAGACTGTCTCGTTTTAGGCTTATTTATTCCACCTATAAGATTCTGTGTCAGATCTTTTACTGATTCTTTTCCACGCGATATCAATACAGCTTTTGGATTTTTTCCATGTAAGAAAATATCTTGAGCTGCACCTATTCCTTGTTTAATACCCTCCTTCTTTAAAGCATTCAATCCAGATTTGACTAAAGGTTTTAGTAGTGGTGTAACGGTTCTGAGTGCTGATTTAAATAATGAACCTAGTCCATACCCATACTGGTGTTTTACACCTCTATATACAGGCATCATTTTTTTGGTATTGGTTAACCCACACTTTAGCGAACCTGTCTGAAATGTAACTTTGCGATTGTCTTGCCAATAACAAAATGAACAGGATAACCAGAATCACCAGTTATATTGATATGAATTGTATCGAATTCCGATTTTGAGACAGGGACATAATGTAAATTCATTATCTCATGATTGATATGTTGACTATCATTATTTTCATCAGAATTGGATGATTTGAATGGAACGACACGAAGTATAGGGGCTAATGTATCACCAACGATAGAGTATTCAACAATATCTGAATAGATAAACAAATGATTATATCCTGCATCAATATTTGCATTGTACTTAAACATTTGTAAACTATTTTTCCCCGGATAAATTGTATTACCTTTGAATTCTGGTGATCCACCGAATTTCAAAAACAATGATGGATGAAGTTTTATCCCTGTTTTAATAATTTTAGTAAATCCAAGTTTTGGACGTTTTGGTTTTTTTGAATATTCGATAATCAAAGCAGATTGATTTTTTGATAGTATGTCACCTATCATATTTTGTATTATTTCATTTACAACATTCAGCACATGTGATGGTGATGAATAAGACCCCGCAGCAAAAGTGAATTTCATTGACCACTTGTTTGGTGTATTAGATACATCATGGTCTATTGGTAATACTGGTGGCAATTTCTTAGTAGATTTAACAAGTAGTTTTTGAAGCTCTACATCACGTGTGATTATTTCAAATTCTGCTTCTTTCTCAGATATGTTTAAAAATTGTGACGGTGTAATTAGTTGAGCTATTGCAACTTCCCATTGTTCTTTTCCAATATGAATTGTTTTTGGTAACTTGACTTTAAAACAACATTGTGTATTACTTGGAAAGTAATCCATAGAACTGTCACTCGGTAATGTAAGATAAAATGAATTCATCTTTTACCATCAATAAGATCAAACGTCTGTTTACCCTGTTTTGTATATTTCAAACCTGGTGATGGTAGAATATAACCTAATGAACTACTTAAAAGAATTAACCACAATTCGTGATTTTCTGTTCTAAGACTGAGATGTATTATGGACGTTACAATGATTGTATAAATAACAATGATTTGTGGAATGTACGTGAACTGATTTTTAGGAACACGATTTCCGCAGCAATTATACGGTGTTGATCGACTATCGTCGATACTTTCTGTTCCAACTTCAATGTTAGACTGTGAACGCTTGTCTAGCGTCATGACTTTTTATTAACAAGATATGATTCTGGAATCCAACTTTGAAATTTGGTAGGATATCCTTTCCAATTAACCTTTATTTCTCTGACTATTTTGTTACCTTTACGTCTTGTTCGCTTTGCAAGAACTGAATCAATGTCATAGATTTCATCATCTTTTATGAATTGTAATTCAGGTTCATAAAAAGTGCCCAAGATTTGCTCACCGTCTAAATCTTTAACGACATATGTTACTGGAGAAGTTGATTTATTTACATGTACAATTTCAAATAATTCCTGTGTCCAGTTAGGAAGATAACCTTTTTCAAATGTTCGTTTTGTTTTGTTAATTCGTACACGGTTTCCTATTTTGAATTTTGCTTTTTTATTTGAAACGGGGTTCTGAGGGTACAGATTCTCTGAAATTTCAGCTTCATTAGTTTGATTAACAGATGCAGGATTTGATTTGATACTTCTGTGATAAGTATTATTGTAATTCTTTACTAATTTTTCCAGAATATCAATGTAACGCTTTGTTTTCATGTGAGTGAAATATTTCCACATACGTGTTTTCAAAGTTCTTTGAAATCTTTCAACAATACTCGCTTTTGTTTCAGGGTTTTCAGTAGTAAAGAAATGAATACGATTTCGTTTTAACCATTGTTGAAATTCTTTGTTTTTGAATTCCGTACCTTTATCCGTTTGCAAAGAAATCGGGGTTCTTTTTGATTTCTGAAGTATGGATTGAAATGCAACAATTAACGTTTTACCAGTTTTATTTGGAATAGGAACAACCCAGGAAAACTTAGAAAATACATCAATAACACAAAGTAAATACTTTTTGTTGTCATTGTGTTTAGCTAAATGTTGCATGTCTGCTAAATCAGCTTGCCATTGTTGATCAATACCAGCCACAATAGTTCTACGTCTTTTGAAACGTCTACGTATAGGTTTATGTAAAGTAAATGTTGTTTCTCCTTGTAACCATTCCCTTACATCCTGATATTTCACACCCTTCAAAACGTACTTAGCAGCATGATACAGCTGCTTAATACTAGAATAGGCTACAGAACTATTTATGTTGTAATACAATTTTCTTAAAACGAAATCAAGTTTCTGATGCTTCTTCTTTAGTATGATTCCCATGTCTGACGTTTTGAAGTACTTGCTTCTTGCTTTATAGGGGTAGTTAATTATTTTCTGTAAAATTCCCTAAGACGATCTCTTTCACCAGCTTGTGTGTAGGGTGTCATTGCTCGAACTTGTTTTTTCATTTTTGCAGATGATGGTGATTTTTTTGGGGTACTGTAATCATTAGCCAAATGAACTTGTTTTTTCATTTTTGTAGATGGTGGTGATTTCGTAGGAGTACTGTAATCATCAGATTCACTTTCGTCGGCTTTATCATCATGTATGTTTCGTTTATGCATCCATTTCCATCTTGCTTGATTACCAATAACTTCTTGTGGTACGTTGCTTTCATGTAAAGCCTTTGAAAAAGTTTCCCAGCCTCTTGGTTCAATACCTTTTCTAAGTCTTAATGAATCATTGATTAAATCAATGATATTTGAGCCAGGAAGTCGTTTACCTTTGTATGAAACAACACCGTGATTATCCCAAACAAGATTTTCATTATCTTTGACCATGTTTAAAAGTAATTCAGCTTTCCTTTGCATGGTTTTAGGAACGCTTTGTAATATTCGGTCATGCATTGAATTAGGTTCAGGATTTGATGGGGTAGTTGTATGTTGTTGTGATGGTTGTGACCATGATTGAGCCTTTTTCAATGAGTTCTGTAACTTGAATAAAGTTTCACCGTACTTTTGCACCTTTTCTGTTTCTGACATATCTGACGTTTCCAATATACCCGACATCTTATTTTGTAGATGTGCTACATCTGCTACTTGTGGATTTGGTGGTAATCGAGGTCTTTGTTTTTGACGTTTCATATCCTCTAAGTTTTGATAAGGTACAATAACCATTTTTCTGACTGACATTGTTCTTACAGTGATTTCAGCACACCACCAAGTCCCCCGATAACAGCTTTTCCTAACAATGGTAATAAGGCTCCTGCAAGCAACGGTAGGAATCCTCCTTTCTGGTTAAGAATTCGTTTCTTTTTCTTAATGGAAACCGATTTCGATGCAATTTGTCTGAGTTGTTGACGGATTGGATGTAACTTAGTCTTATGAGCCTTGGTCAGATGAACATTGCCTTTTAAAACGTTGTGACAACATTCCGAAACACAATCAATGACAGGACGATTAGCTGCGTTTATTAGCTTTTTTCTCACGTTGTGTGGTGACTGTATCATGGCCATTACCATTGATCCATGTTTTCTAATGAGTGGTGATTTCTGTTTACCCATGTTGACACTATCTCTGTCTGAAGTAAAATGATCTATTTCTTTTCATTGCAATACTTTTATGCAAATCGTGAATACAAAGTACCTAAAGCTGTTCTCGCTGATGATGAAAGTGGTACAGTTGTCAGCGGCGAAAATGGTGCAATATCGTACAAGTCCGTAGCACGGGATGCTGTGTATGGAGGAGTACCAAGTCCACTTGAAGAAGGAATAGATTGAAACTTTATTTGTTTCCGTGGTGTCATTGTCCGAACTTGCTTTTGTCTTTTTTGACTTTTAGGTGTTTTCTTCTTCAAATCTTTTTTCATGGTTTTGTTTTTTGTTTTATTTCTGGGGGGTTTTCTCATTGTAATAAATCTTTCGTCGATGACAAATCGGTCATTTCTTTTTTTGGACGGCTTTTTCCTTTGTTTGTCAACACCAAATTTACGAGCTGTCTTTTCTCCGTCCCATCGTAACAAGCTTCTAATTATAACACCACCAAGAAACCCTCCTCCGCCAGGTTTAAGAATGATTTTTCGCTTGACTTCTTCATCAATCTCAGGGTTGGCTAACTTATGTATGTCATCTTTATGTTTCGTCATGTATGTAACCGTCTGTTTCGGTAATTTGATTTTATGACCAACAATGTTTTTAGCAGCCAAAGTAAACCATTTTAATATTTCTTTTAACCCTGCTTTGAGTAAAGCTTCTCTGGCATGTTTGTTGGTTTCATGACTTAGGTTTTGTAAGGCATGAATCACTGACTTTGAAGTGTGTGGTATAGCCATGTTTACACAAAGACCTGACCAAGATAAATGAATGTTAATCTTCTCATCATAAGTGTTTTATAGTGGGGAATAAACAATAGGTCCACGATCTTCATTTTGTGTAAACCATCTGTGAAATATATCCGTTCTTAGTTTCATCTCCTTTTGAGTACGAGAATGAAAATCAATCACCAAATACCCATGATCTTTAGATGTAGCATCTTGGTAGGCCATTATCAAATGAGGTGCTTGCATTTGATTTGCCAAAGTCTTTATTTGATTCTTATCACGTACATTTTGAAACAAGATCATGTGTTTTGAATTCAAACTAATGGTTCGACTCGACTTGGACTGCTGAAACATGTTTTGTGTGATATAAATCACACTTGCATTCCTATGATGACCTTTTCTTGTAAACCATAACTTGATTTTATCTTCATCTTTTTCCCCTAACATGTCATCAAAGACAACTAAATGTGGAATGTCAACATCACTTACAATTTCATTTTCATCGTCGGGGATACCTTCAATGAATTTCATGATTTCGAATTTCTCTTGCATAACATTGTAAGCATGTTGCCATTCTTTGTAACACCATACCACTTTTTCTGGTACAATGTTGAACAGATCATTTCTATATTCAATCAGTTTATGAACGAATTCTGTTTTACCACATCCACTAGGTCCTGTAATATACATATTACAGGGATGTTGAAATAATATGGACTGAATATCGGCATCCATGTTAACTCTTTGAAGGTCTGAGAAGAAATAACAACACAAGAATAAAGTTATCTTATTTTATTCACATCTTTTATACAATTCATATTATTGACGTAGAGATTTGTACCCATATGGAACAGTGTCCGTATCATTGACAATTACTCTTTTTGTATACACTGATCTGTACGTTTTTGTTTGAGCTTCACTTGTCACAGATCTGTCGGCATGTCTTTTAATTCTACACGCATAGGTCACTTTTATTTCTGTGTTACGATCTTCAGCACATTGTGTAAATGTTTCAAAGTTGATCAATTGACAGGTATTATAATCCAATGTGATTCCTTTCACTTTACATTTAGTTTCTCTTTTTCCTTCTTTTGTTTTCATTTCATAAGCATAATTTTTTGGACCTAGTCCTCTAAATTTGACAATTGTACAATCTGGCTCTTTATCTGTCCATTTTCCTAGTCTGCTATTAATAATGGGTGGATTCCATAAGCATGGATCATGAATGTACATACAACTGTCTGTGTCAAAGTACAATACTCTTGATTTTAATTTTTCTAAGATACTGTACAGTTCCATTCTTGCATACGCTGTCACATAGGAACCCACTATAACATTGGCTGTAGCATGGGTTTCAATGTGATCTAATTTGGTCTCATAATTCACCAGTATGAAATCACACTCATTATCAAATATTTCAACATTTTTCACAAGAACATTTGAGTTATTCATCATTTCAAAGTACTTTGTTGCATCTTTAATGTACTCAGTTTGACTCATGATTTCTCGCTGAGCCAATTTTCCCCAAAGACAATTCAACATGATCTTTGCAAAAGCTCGAAGACCTGGATTTTTCTGAATGGAAGATGAGTCAAGTTTGACACCTTCTGCTTTTTCATAATCATAAATGAACTTCTGCTTTTCCGAATTAGACTTACACCAACCGGGGTAACCACTAGCTTCCTGCTTGATTTTCAAGAAGTTATCTACATACCCTTGAAAGAATTGATTTGAGATCGAAGTAAAATGCCAAATTTCATACACATGAATCAATTGATACCCCATGTCTAAAGCTTTGAACAATTCAAATGTTATCCACGTTCCAACCATTGATCTTTCATCCTGATTATGATTGCAAGTATTGGAACTTTCTTGTGCACATTTCATACAGAGAGGAAACATCAATTTAGTATTGCAATGAACAGGTAAAACGGGGTGTAACAAATCATCTGGTGGTGAAACTTTGCATTTAATCAATCCTTCATACTGAAGAATATTTTCCATATCAATACTCTCAGCGGTTATAACTTTTGGGTGTCCAACCGGATAAGATTTGTGTTTACAAACAAAGGGATACAAAGAACAAATATCAATGTACTTGATTTCTTTGTCCTTACTTTCATTAATATCATGAGTAATTTTCACTGAATTACATCGACCTCCATACAAAGCCTCTCTTGGGTCAATGGGGTCACAATAGGGAAACAACTTGTCAATTTTGGATTTAAAGACTTTGTCATTTTTAATCTTAGCATCGAATTCATGTTCCCACATAATTTCAACATTGAAACCTTTAACTTTAATTTCCTCAAGACGATTCATTGTACTATTGTATACATGTTGCATAGTCTCACCAGTGATAGGACTTAACTGATTTCGTTTTGGGTAACAAACTGGACAACCATGATACAAGTCCCCAAGGAATTCATAGACTGTGTTTGTCTTCTCATGATAACCATCTACACTATATCTACCAATTTTGAATTCTCCATCATTTCTAGCGTGCTGAATGTAAATACCCTTTTCATTAGCTATGCTTTGTATCCACCGTATTGCTTTCATAGAAAAACGACGTTGGGATGAATCTTTACTTGAAATAATAGCAATTTTACCTTTTGGTAAATAATTCTGTCTCCATACCTTATTACAAGCATCTGCAATAGTAACTGACTCTAAAAGCGGATCGATACCACCATGTTTCATGAACACTTTTCTGAATTGCCCACATCCTCGTCTAAGGATATCAACATCAGACCTACAATAAGACTCTATCTCTTTCTGAAAATCGAAAATGACACTCTGTTCTACTTTTTCATTATACCAGACCATGAATTTTTCTCTTCCTTCTTTAGACATTGAGTCAGGCTTGTAATATTTGACATCAAGATAAGGCCCAACATAACTACAGAACTGATCTGTATTTGCCCAGTGGGGGAAGTAACCTTTTTTCATTTCATGAAGACCAAATGTATCTGGGAACTTAGCCAATGCACAGCTCATGAAATTAAATGAATCAATTAAACGAACCCCATTCAATTCCAGTTTCATGATACTGTTTCCATTCATGATTAACTTTGGGAGTTTCACTCCAAATGAAATGACTTGATGTAAAATGAATTGACCGTCATATCCTTTAAAATTGTGAGCAATAGCTGTGATGCCTTTATGTTGATCAGAAAACAGCCAGTTGCAAAAATCAGTCAATGTATTTACTCCTTGAAATACAACTTCTCTTTCTTTTGAAAATGATGTGTTACAAGTTGAACAATGAAAATCAAGAGATTCATTGATACATTCATCACATGCATAATGAGCAATACAGTAATTAGGGATATGAACACCTGTATCTTGTTTGCATTCAAAATCATAAAATATAAACAGTGGCTTTTTCCCCCCTGTAGTACTGGTTTTATCGTCTGTCTTATTCAACTTTCTTTTATAAGGTTGAATATGACACCTATGAGATAAGATAGTGATTTTTTGACAGTATCGGCATTTTTTCATACCTTTACAAACGTGTAGCGCTTTTCTGACTTTATATTGACCTCCACATTTCAAACAAGATTTCACAAGTTGACAAATGGATTTCTTCTGTTTTCCAACTACTATCTTATGATTGTGAAAACATTCTGAACCATAGAAAAATCTGTTACAATCTTTACATTGTTTTGATGTCTCAAATGACATACACTTTTCTATGGTAAAGCATGCTTTACAATTGTGTGAACAAGAATGGCTTTCACGATTTTGATATGCAACATCACAGAACTCACAATAGTAGCTACAGCCAAAAAACCCAGTTATACTAGAAATGTAGTCGTAATGACCTTGATGATAATACAAATGAAGTACTTTACTTTGTCTGTACACAACAGGGTGTTCAAAGACGAACTCTACAGAAGTATGCTGAGAGTGTACTTTAATAACATAGTCTTTTGCATAGAGAAATGTCTGTAGGATCCTATACTCGTCTAGTCCACAAGATTGATTTGGTGAAATCCCTGTTTTCATCAGGATGTCTTCAGCGTCACTCTTTTGAAGTGGTCGTTCGGGTTTTCTTATTTGTTGCCATTTCAATCTCCAGTCATCTGTGTCATGGTGATTCACATGACAAATACCAACTGCTAAAGCTCTTGCAAAACACATACTGTCATTGTTATTATTGATTTGTACAATGGAATGCATGTTTTTAGCAAAGATTTTTGAATCCAGAATTTCTGTTGAATTCAACTTCTTTTTTTTTCCATCACCAGATGAAGGATGAGCGTGTGTAATGATAAAAGTCATGCGTCCATCGGTCAGACTGAACTCTGTGTTTGATTGTAATACTTTTTCAATTTCATTCAACATGATTACACCTTCTAGCTGACTAGCATTCATAAATGGAATGTAAATCCCCATGTTTAAAGATGGATGATTAATAGTAATTCTAATCTTATCGGTAGGTTCCGTTTTCAAAGTTGATTTGATTTCCTCTGTAATATTGTCAAACAGTTTTATCAATTCTCGCGGTGGTAATTCTTCAAATTTCTTGAAAGTTGCAGTCATTACATGCGATTCAGTCTTGAATTTACGAGATTTCTTATTCAAAGAATGTTGTAGATGAAATAAATGTTTGATGTCAGATGTATCTTCTTCATTGTTTTCTTCTATCATTTTTACAGGTTTCTTTTTAATCAAGTCAAGTTCGTAGTCCTCATCGTCTGAATCAAGTATAGCAAGTTTTCTATGCTTTCGTCGTTTTGGTGGGAAATCATCATCATCATCATCGTCGTCGCTTTCACTACTGTCTGAATACGGTACAATTCTCTTCGACATTTTGTTAGAGACTAATTGTAAATGGATGACATCCATGAGTTATATAACAGTTGTCTGTCATACTCCTATAAAAGAAGGGTGATTATCAGTACTGGTTATCATACAGTCTGATCCATTCAGAGTGATAACATCATTAATTCAGCATGTCTAGAAATATGGCAAGAATGTATGTGTACGTTAACGCATATACACATGAATATGAGATCACTAACATACCAACAACTTACCCGATCAGACATGTGGGGACATATGTTGGATCTTTTGCTTCTTTCCAGGCATTAGAGGACGATGAATACAGAATTGGTAAACACAGAGTATTTGACAGAATCAGTATCGATGACATGTATGGACCAAATGGAAAAAGACCCAATTTCTGTTTTATCTGTCACAAAGAAGATCACTGGGCCAGTAAATGTCCAGAGAAAGATAATCAGATTGCAAAATATCAGTTTGTGTATGTAAACCCACACACTCATGATATCACCTTACAGTCAGCCCTTTATCGCACACCTATAGTAAAGCAAGACATGATTTTTGTTGGAGCTTTTACATCTTTTTGCAATGACTACAATCGATATTGCTTGAGAACTTACCAACAAAAATGGAACTCTACTTCAGTTAAAAAAACACCAGACATCACGGATCAAGTAACGCAAACAGATCAACCCGATAAAAAACCTGTCGTGGATCAAATAACACAGTCAGAGCAATCCAATGAAAAAACTGTCTTAGATCAAATAACACCATCAGATCAATCCAATGAAAAATGGATGCTCAAACCGATGAAAAAACAAAGTTGAAGAAACAGAACTGCTTTATCTGCAAAACAGACAAACACAAACAGAAAATCTGCCCAGATATTGTGGTAAAACCAATCAAACCCAGGAAACGGAAAAGTACCACAGAGACCGAAAATCCAACAAAGAAAAGAAAGGGAAATTGACATTTTCATTTTTTCAAAAATGTAAAATATAAGTGACATCTTTTTGAACTGTTTTTGTTTCTCTCATTGTGTATAGACATTCACTTTCATTGTGTATATTTTATCTTAAGATGAAATAAAAGTTCAAAAAATACATTATGTTTTTTTCATAATCCAAATAGTAAAAAAATGACAATTTGAAAAGTTAAAAACTTTTCGAGATATTTGGTAGTCCTAAAAAGGACTTTTTTTCCTGCTTAAGTCATCGTTTAATAATTTTCAAACGATGACTTCAAGCAAGGATATTGCTTGACAAGTTTACCTTGCCAAGCACAGTTCATTGTTGAAGGTATGAACTCCGACAAATCAGGGTAGAGATTACCCATCTTCACTGCAGGTTGCCTAGTATGGTAATCATATCCTCGTCTTAAATAGAATGCAACCATAATCTGCTCAATATCTTTCTTTAGCTCCTTCATTTTCTTATCTGATTTCTTTTCACAGCCAAACAGCCGACGGAAGAATTTCACTAATCGGTTCATAGTTGAAGAATAGAATTTTAAATCGAAAGAGTGGTATATAAATGATAATTTCATGACCTACTAACCTACTGACCTAAGTTAATAAATCGTCAAAGTTGAAAAAACATTATGTTTAAAGTGACCTACTGACCCACTGACCTACTTTTTAAATCTTTATAGATTTAACACAAAGGTAGTTTAGATCACGTCCGCGCTCAATAGTATAAAACCACGCTAAAGTTATTTCATTTTCACTAAATCATGGATCAATTCCGAGATCAGGTAGCTTTGATGGCAGCTCAGCTGAAAGCTATTAGCGATCAGATGGAGCTGCTTCAAATCCAACTGAAGTATACGGCAGCGAAGAAGGCAGAGTGTTGCATCGTCGACGAGGAGACACCATATACGCCGTGTAATTCCCCGAAGATGGTTCAACACACTATCCCGGAGACAGAGAGTTGGGACGATGACGATGAGCCGCCATTCAACCCAACCTCGGGGTATTCGGATACGGCCGTGAAGCGGATCGTCAGGCGGGCACAGTCAATGTGTCCTGCCTGTCGAAAAGTTGGGGGCTGTGAACATTAGTTCTACAACAACCCCCAAAACAAAATGCCCTTTTCAGGGCAACCAGAGAACTAGAAAGTTCAACTTTCCTTCAATTTGTCAGTATACATAAACAGAAAAACAAATCAGTCCTGTCATTTAAAGTCTTGAACTCATAGGGGGGAAAGACAGATACAACACTCCATAACAATGTTCGGAGAAGAGGTAATGATGTCTAAACAGAAGGCTGTTTATGTAGAAAACTGTTTTAGATGTAAAAAATTCAAATATTGTTATATGTTTTTTCTCGAGGATATGTTTTCATGGGAGTTATGGATTTCGGACGGCTATATATGTATTTCTTGTTTTGAAATCATAAAGCGTAGAATTCTGCACATGGATCCAAAAATGATGACATCATTGACAAAGAAGAAAAAAACAAAATGCCCTAGAGAACCAGAGAACTAGAAAGTTCAACTTTTCAAATTTTCATTTAAAGTCTCGAACTCATAGGGGGAAGACAGATACAACAATCAATAACAATGTTCAGACAAAAAGTAATGATGTTTAAACAGAAGGCCGTTTATCTGGGGTACTGTTTTAGATGTAAAACAATCAAATATTGTTATATGTTTTCTCTCGAGGATATATTTTCACAGGAGTTGTGTAATTCAGAGGACTATCTCTGTATTTCTTGTTTTGAAATCATAATTCGTAGAATTCTGCACATGGATCCAAAAATGATGACATCATAGACAAAGAATGACGTAATCGTAAAACAAAAGTGACGTCATGTATCACACTTCGCTTAGCGTTTACTGAGAAAGGTCACATTTTACATTTGACTTTCAAAGAGTTAAGACGTGTATTCTGTGAGAGAAAATGGAATTCAACTTGAACGATTTTCTACAACCAGACACTGGTAACAACGATTTGTTGTCACAGGCAATGACAATGAGCATGAAAGAAGAGAATTATCAACCCGTTGTACAACAGCCAAGCGATGATTTAAAGAACATCTTTGAGGAAATGCGGAATTATCAACCCGTTGTACAACAGCCGAGCGATGATTTAAAGAACATCTTTGAGGAAATGCGGAAGATTAACAGCAGTCAGAAATCTACATTGAACACGGTTGTTACAGAGTTGAAGACATTCAACAAAATACTGGAGGAATTAAAATCTTTGAACAAGAACGTTAACAAGATGATCCATAATGTGGAGAGAATAGCGGAACAACGAACAGGCTGTATCTCTACACCGGTAAAGGTACCAATTCAGTTTGACGTTAACAGTAATTCGTTGAAAGATTTGATAGAGCAGATCACCTCTATTATGAAACAGAGAAGCGTATCGCCATCATCTTGTAAAAGGAAATCAATAGATGAAACTCCAAAACAACCACGTAAAAAGGTATGTGAGAAGTCATACAGAATTTAAACAGTTACTGGGAAAGGCGAACATTCCGATCACATTGACAAGATCAAGATTCAGAAAGAGAAAACCCCAAAACAACCACGTAAAAAGACATGTGAGGAGTCATACAGAATTCCAACAGTGAGTGGAAGAGGTGCACATTCCAAGCACATTGACAATTGTAAGATCCAGAAGAGAAAATAGTAGATTGTCTATAAGATCACAACACCCCCAACAGCCCTTTTAAGGGCTACCAAATATCTCGAAAAGTTTCAACTTTTCAAATTGTCATTGTGTATATTTTATCTTTAGATAAAATAAAAGTTCAAAAATACATTTTTGTTTTTTTAAATCCCTTACCAGAAAAAACATTTGAAAACATGTAAATGCAGTAGTTCGTATCCCACAACTTTTCATAGAATAACGTTCAGTTATTTCATTGGTCAAGCTTAATTCTGAGTCAAAAGTAGGTCAATCCGACCTATCGGTATAAATAGCAGAACGTCATTTCATTCCATACACTTTTCGATATCAAAATGGAATTATGCAGAGGCGTGTTAAAAGTCTCCATTGATTTAATTGACGTTGGCCGTAGACTGTATAATATATTTACTGAATTATACGTTAATCGGAGACTACCTCGGGAAATTGATACAATTCGTTATCCAGATGGGGTGTATTTAGTCAGAGTGATGATAGCAAAAGCTACTTATGAGTTCTGTCTCCTTGGAGTTCTCATAGGTACTTCACTGGGTAATTGGTATGTCAATGCCATTCGACTTTAACACCCCAACAAAACAAAACGGTCCTTTTTAGGGCCACACCACATACTTAGAAAGTTCAACTTTTTCAAATTTGTCATTGAAAAACGACTAAGTCCAACAACAGAAAAGGCCTAAAAAACGACTAAGTCCACGGTCTACCCTATCAAGGAGTGTATTTCATCTCCTAGGAGGGTAGAATAGGGCATGTACTGGTCAGGTAGACCGGGCGATGCCCTATTCTACCCTCCTTCGACATGCCCTATTCTACCCTCCCTTGGAGATGAAATACCCTCCAAAGGAGAGTAGAATAGGGCATTCAAAAAACAACAGAGTTATTTAAATGCCCTATCTCCCCTTCATACCTTTACTCTTTAAATCCCTTTTATAAGGAGGGTAGAATAGGGCATGCCCTATTCTACCCTCCTTTGGAGACGAAATACCCTCCATTACTACTTCTGCCGCTGTTGAAAGTTGGCCAACAATTTCACCTTGTGAACATTAATACGTATTTAATTTGCTGTTGGGAAGATTGGGACCCATAATATTCTTATCAGTCGCCGGGCAGAAGCCCGCGACTTATATATTTAATAGGTTTTCGGAAATGAAATGGGAGGACAAGTTATTATTAGAAAAAAACTATTTTAAATGTCTTGAACATTTTACAATTCCGTTTGTTTAAAAACACTAAGTTATGACACATCTAAAATGAAATAAATATTCCTATGTTTTAAGTATTTGCAGTTTATTTATTTTGACTCGCATTTATGTTTTTTTGTTTTATTTATGCCTGAATCACCCCACCCCTGATGTTCCAATATGCCCCTCAGTTGATAACAGTTTATTCAACAACTATAAAGTAAGTGTTATGCATACCTGCACTATGGAATTCCGGCGACATTGATGCGTTGCATCAACTTTCTCTTGTTATTTATGTGTAAGGTGAAAATTATATTTCGGGATTTTTGACAGCAAATTCTTGTCTTCTTGGTTCAATGGTTTGACCCATAAACGTTGAATCTAGACTAGTCAATATGCAAAACCATACCAAAATAGCGTTTCCATATTAGGCATTTTAACCCCGCCTCCTTCGGCCGCGCATGCGTATTTGATTAATTTCCACTTTCAATATTAGGAAATGGTCCTTGCCGATATTATCCAATCTGGTTAGTACAAGTGTGGCATCACTGAAGCTGAACATATTACACACATATGAGTCAAGATTAAACATACTGTTTATTTTGTGTTAGGTAGTTCAAAATGGGTAATTTATCTAAACTAGTTGAACTGTTTGTTGTTGCAAGTATCTTACAGAACACAGCGGGTAAGTTTGATTTAGTTTATGCCACAAGAAAACTCTGATTATTTTATCAAAACATTTTTCATAGTCTATGAAAGCTGTATAGAGATTTTTTCCTGAATTTAAAATTTTAGCAATAATTGAATGTAATATGAATATACAGTCAACTGTATTTTTGTTTTTTTGATAACCAAATTGACAATTATTGATATTGTTATTTTTTTCATTGCACAATTTCAATCTATTATAGGTTATTTGTGAATATACTTTTGATAGAATGCTGTTTAACGTTATTCCTCTATAATTCTTAGGGTCAGTCGAGTCTCCACCTTTAAATATAGGTACAATACGAACCAATGCCCATTTTTCAGGATATGTGGAATTTTCGAATAAATGATTGACGATATTTAATAAAATTGCACTTATTATTTCAAAAGATGCCTTATATCTGCTGAAATATTATCGGGGCCACTTGCTTTTCCGTTATTTTGCGATAAAACGGCAGTTTTAAGCTCTGCCATTGTAATCGGTTTGTCTAACTCCACGTCGGCAATATGGGTGGTATTAGAGTCGCTGTTATCGTTTCGATCGTTTATATTAACATTTTCATATAAATCTTCAAAGTGCTCATAAAAAACTTGAATTTGAATGGGACTATCCTGATTTTTTTTTCTTGATTATATGACTTTTTAATGGACTTCCAGAAGTTCCGTGGCTCGGATTTTGCAATATTTTCTAATTTTATAGCTTCATTTCTCATAAATTTTCGCTTGGCTCTTTTTCTTGAATTATTGTATTTATTCTTAGCTTTTATATAAGTGTGTCTGTTTTCATCCGAGTTAACTTCATTAAAATTTATTTTAGCTTGTTTTAAATTATCTTTTGCTAACATGCAATTTTGATCAATCCATTTTGATTTAATATTGTTTTTATTATTCTGTGGAAAACGTTTATTAAATACGGAGTTTGCATACTTAGATAAAAAGTCAGTAAGACTATCTACATTGTCATTTACTAGATTTGTATAAGACATTGTATGGTTGAGCATTTCAATATTGTTGAGTGTTGAGTAATGACTGTTGAAAATGTATTACTTTCTTTTCATCAAATATTAATTTATCAACAAAAACAGCTGATGATTTATTTTTACACTTCCTATTTTTCCTTTTTGCGAAGGAAAAATATAAACTACAGTAATCGGAAAATTCATTCCAGTCTAAAACTTTGAAATTGTTTAAAACGTGTATATCTTCTACCTTAAATAGCAAATAATCGACTGTACTCATACCACGTAATGAACTATAAGTAAATCCACCAGGTACGTCATTATGCAGTCGTCCGTTTGCGATAATATGACTGGTAGATTTACATAATGAAAGCAGACGGCGCCCGTTACCATCAATAGTAGTGTCAACATTAGCACGTGGAGGAATGTTTACATTCGAGTCATCTGAGAAAGGTGTCTGACTTAAAGGATCAGATTCGTCTATTGTATCCGATAAATTGGAAGTTCTAGAATTAAAATCACCAGTTATAGAGGTTTTTCCAACATTACCATTTTGTTCTATGCTCTTTTCTACCTCATCAAAAAAGTCTATCTCATTTCGAAAAAAAACTTTAGAAGAAGTAGGGGGTATGTAACAATGACAAATATAAACATCTTCATTAAATGCAAAAAAATCTTGACTGACTTTCAACCAGATGATTCCATAAGTATTGCTTTCAATAACAGATATTTTATTCATTAATTTGTATTTATAGTACACTGATAGTCCACCACTTAGTCGGCCTTTACTCGTTCCCGATTTTGTATTACCTAATAAATGAAAGCTTTTGTAATTGGTAATTTCATCATTTGCATGGTTCTTACTCAACCAAGTTTCACATAGAAGTATAATGTCATAGTTGTTTATTAATTGTTGAAAGTCAATGTCTGATATTTTTCTGTTAAGACCATTTATGTTCCATGATATTATATGTAGCTTCTCATCACAGTCCTATTCGGTGATTTCTTGGAATCTAACCCCTGCTTTTTGCTGTACCATAACTTTAGCTCCGGACCATTTAACCGCTTTGCCTGCTGCTCTTTCTCTATCCATAATCGGATTTCTTTTCTGCAGAACGGCCTTTGTTTGCTGTATGCCTACTCTTTTGTTAATGCGTTTAAGGTCTTCATATTTTTCAAATGCTGTATTCCTCACTAGCTCCCTTTCTTTGTAGTAGTGGAACTTAGCCACAATAGGCCTACACTTATCTGCCTTTACTTTGCCTATCCTGTGAACTCGATCGAATGTGACGTTGGTAGTGATGTTTAATGTTTCTTGTATAAATGAATGAATGACGTCCTCACAATACACACATTACACACATTGGAAGTCCCACCAGAGTCTTCGCTGTACGCATATGTTCGCAGAACGCTATCTATTTGTAATAGTTTGTTTCGTATACTTTTCAGGTTTACAGTGCCCGTCATGTAGTCATGTGACTGCTGCAAGGTCCGCGGGATTATTATTGCAAAGCGAAGTAGACAATCGTTTAAAACCTTTTCAGAATGTTAAATGTAGTCAGGAACTAACTGGACGCACCGATGAGGTAGTTGTTGGGCAGTGATTTATAACATATAACAAATCAGTAACAGACGACTTTGAAGAAATCTTCGCAAAATAGTTATAATAATTGTAATTAAACATATAATATTGAATAACGCTTGAACCATTGTTGAAAAAGAAAACGTGCTTGCTATATTATGAACAATTTCTTATCTTGTCATAATGTTTCAAAAGGTCATCAGTTGCAAATGCTAAAATAAAATGCGTCTGCATAAATGTGCAAAAGGATTATGGTTGCGCAAACGCTCTCCAACCTTTGCAAGCTCGTTCAAGTGTGTAGTGGTAGAGCGTCCACCTCGGATGCGGGAGGTTAAGTGTTCGATACCATGCCTGGTCATACCAAATACTTTAAATATTGTAGTAATGAGTTTCCCCTCTTTGCCGTTCAGGAATGTTGGGTTAGCATGAGACTCACTGGTGTCAGGAAAACGGACCAGTTTTTCTGGTAACTTACCAAGATAAGTCTGTGACATTTCTCAGTAATGCCAGATAAATCTTCATCCGTTACATCCCTTTTCCATCATCTTTGCTGCCCGATTAATCTTCATTCGTTACATTCTCTTTGCTACATGTATCTCGACTGCCCAAAACATATCCATTCGTTACATTCTGTTTGCTATCTTGACTGCCGATTAATCTCCATTCGTTACATTCTGTTTGCTATCTGAACTGCCCGATTAATCTCCATTCGTTACATTCTGTTTGCTATCTTGACTGCCCGATTAATCTGCATTCGCTACATTTTGTTTGCTATCTTGACTGCCCGAATAGTCTCCATTCGTTACATTCTGTTTGCTATCTTAACTGCCCGATTAATCTCCATTCGTTACATTCTGTTTGCTATCTTTATTGCCCGAATAATCTCCATTCGTTACACTCTGTTTGCTATCTTGATTGCCCGATTAATCTCCATTCGTTATATTCTGTTTGCTATCTTGACTGCCTGAATAATCTCTATTCGTTACATTCTGTTTGCTATCTTTACTGCCCGAATAATCTCCATTCGTTACATTCTGTTTGCTATCTTAACTGCCCGATTAATCTCCACTCGTTACATTCTGTTTGCTATCTTGACTGCCCGAATAATCTCCATTCGTTACATTCTGTTTGCTGTCTTAGCTGTCCGATTAATCTCCATTCGTTACATTCGGTTTGCTATCTTGACTGCCCGATTAATCTCCATTCGTTACATTCTGTTTGCTATATTGACAGCCCTATAACTATCCATTCGTTACATTCCCCTTACCATATTTGAAATTCGATAAGGGTAACATAATTATTTTTTCATCTTTGAAATCTTTGCAATCTTTCTCTTTCAGATCAAGGAAGATATCTATCTGTGAAGCCGAATCTGGAAAAGAGGCCCGCTGTAGTTGGTACAGGGGAACGTTGACGCTGAAATTATATTCGGACGTTTTAGGTATTTTCAAAAAACATGTCGCAGCCATTGGGGATGCATCGAACAAATAATAATACAGCTAATTAACCCTTTCCCAAATACGTTTTTCTATTGCCTCTGCAGCAGACGACCTTTGCAAGCATTATGACAAGAAATTCCTAATAATGAACAGTTTTTTTCCTTTTGCCACAATGTTTTCAACTCTATTCAGCATGTTAACTTCCATTCATAGAAAGGTTTCATTTGTTCGTCTGAATGGTTCTAAAGTCGTCTGCTGAATGTTTTATGAAACAAGTCCCGCATATCTATAAAAATCAATTACACAGTGACTCAACTCAATAATAAGCTTAACCCTTTCCCAAATCTGCAGCAGACGACTTTCAAAACATCTACGACAAAACTTGGCAAAAATAAGGAATTACTCTGTTTTCAAATTACGTCTGCTGCAGAAGCATTGACATGCGTCTGTATGCGGGAAATGGCTTTGTTATAAGTCGTTACGGATCTCACCTGTTTTAATTATGATTTTCGAATGCATCTGCTGAAGTGACCTGAACAGTATACTATATGTTTGTAACAGTTAATGTACATTATGGATTGGTTGAACGAAATGCTTTTCTTTTGAGGATTCGAAATAAAATACCTGTCATTAGCTTAAACACATCTAGCAGTTGGGTAGATGCAACAAGGTACAATTACACAATATGTATTGTCTTGATTATTTGACATGATAGTGCGTAGCTTGATTCGTTTTTCTGCTTATCTGTTTTGGGGGTAAAATACTTTTTACGTAAATTATCGTTCCTAATAATTCGTGCATGCTGTTATAGTTAGTTTATTGCAATAAAGATGAGGCTACTGGCCCAAAATACAATATACAACTATTCATGAAATTACAATTACAATTTAATGTGTGTCCCTCTAATCAATCACCCATCTGTTACTTTCACAATTATTCATCAAATGATATATATAACTACTTAGTTTTATTAATTTTGCTTGATCATCGTCTTAAAGTATACTGTGTACAATGGCTTCTGTATTAGGGGCATTACATCAATTGAACAAATACTGTTCTGTATATTAGCATATTTAGGACAGTTGTAAGATTACTTTGCTATGTCTTTTTAATTGTGCAATTGCTTTTGTTTTATTATATTGTGTGAATACCTAAACTGCGTAGATGATTACCTATACAGATTTAGAGACAGTTAGTTCAACAGCAGGACTCTAAACACAGATATAGAATCAATCAGTCTTAACCCATTCCCACATACAGCACATCTGCAGCAGACGACTTTGAAATTGCAGAGGCACAACAAATGACAACCTCTATAAACGAAAGATTGATTATTGAAAAGGGTTGAAAACATTGTTGGAAAAACACATTGCGTATCGATGCTAAAGTCTAAAGCGTTCAAATGGATACTGCCTTTCAAAAGTAGTTTGCATCCCTCTAAGGCCTTTCAGAAGTAGTTTGCATCCCTCTAAGGCTTCTTAGCAAACAGTGCAGAGCCAGATCTTCATATACGCTGGTTGCAAATGCCTTAAGGATGGTTTTCTCAGAGAACAACAAAACTATTTTTTGTGTCTAATTTCAGAGTTACCGTTCCTTATAAACAAACGGGGGTGTTACTACGCTGAATCTGCGGCCGTGCCTGCCAACGGTTGCCATGACTTTAGCAATCTAAACGAGATAAAATCAGCTCTTGACGATATTATCGACGAGATATCATCATCGTTCGTTAGCTTTCAGGGACAGCGATGTTTAGCTAATGAAACATACGGCCATATGTCATCGGCGGCTAGCTACTTTTATAAGTTACCACTGCACTTGGTTATTGGTAATGTTCTTGTTATGTTTGTACTTAAGTACGTGTAAAGTTATCATTACTTGACAAAATCGGTTTGATCTTAATCTTTGTGCAAAAATGTATACAAATCATTCACACAGTCTGATCAAGATCAACACTGTTCACATATTACTTACATAAATGTTTTAGAAGCTTCTGTCAACTTGTGTAGATTTTGATAAGACGGAGCAGATGGACATTGTAATGTGAACTAACAGTACTGCCAGACAGGCTAATCCGGGCCGATAAATTCCGTATTAGGGGCATAGAGGTATAGAATAATGTCTCCAGAAACAGAAAATCAACAGGAGGCGATATTGTCTGTCCGGATTAGCCTGCGCGGCATGCTAAGGCTGACCCGGGTCGAAACTTTACAATGTTTGTTTTCTCGTGGGTCGGCTCACATATTTATTTTTCCGAGAGCACAATATGTAAACATCAATCCTAGTTCACATGTCATATAATTTCATCAACTATAAAAAACATGGTTAATTTCACCAATGTTGACACGATCCTGGCCTCTGTCTGACGTTATTAATAATATACTTTTACGTAAACGTGAATTAGGATGGGGTTTTTCCCAATCTGAAGGTAAAAGTGTCAGTATATGACGATCGAATGCGGCAGCTTGAGTTTGATATCCGTATGTACGTTTCACTGGGAATACCGTATTCTGGTATCCAAAGTACAATGGTAGAAACATTATGTACCGCAAATACATGAGTTTGATATCCGTATGTACGTTTCACTGGGAATACCGTATTCTGGTATCCAAAGTACAATGGTAGATACATCATGTACCGCAAATACATGAGTTTGATATCCGTATGTACGTTTCACTGGGAATACCGTATTCTGGTATCCAAAGTACAATGGTAGATACATCATGTACCGCAAATACATGAGTTTGATATCCGTATGTACGCTTCACTGGGAATACCGTATTCTGGCATCCAAAGTACAATGGTAGATAGATACATCATGTACCGCATATACACGAGTTTGATATCTGTACATGTAGGTACGTTTCACTGGGAATACCATATTCTGGCATCCAAAGTACAATGGTAGATACAGTATGTACCGCAAATACATGAGCTTGATATCCGTATGTACGTTTCACTGGGAATACCGTATTCTTGTATCCAAAGTACAATGGTAGATACATTATGTACCGCATATACACATGAGTTTGATATCCGTATGTACGTTTCACTGGGAATACCGTATTCTGGCATCCAAAGTACAATGGTAGATACATTATGTACCGCAAATACATGAGTTTTATATCCGTATTTACGTTTCACTGGTAATACCGTATTCTGGCATCCAAAGTACAATGGTAGATATATTAAGTACCGCATATACACATGAGTTTGATATCCGTATGTACGTTTCGCTGGGAATTCCTCATTCTGGTATCCAAAGTACAATGGTAGATACATTATGTACCACAGATATACGAGTTTGATAGCCGTATGTACGTTTCACTGGGAATACCGTATTATGGTATCCAAAGTACAATTGTAGATACATTATGTACCGCAGATATATGAGTTTGATATCCGTATGTACGTTTCACTGGGAATACCGTATTCAAGTATCCAAAGTACAATGGTAGATACATTATGTACCGCATATACACGAGTTTGATATCCGTATGTACCATATTGCAGTAATGTTTTATCAAAGAAGAATTGATTGTAAAGAATAATTGTTTATGGATTGTTCATGTCGCAAAGCATCAAAGAAGTATTGTTTATGGATTGTTCATGACGCAAAGCAAAGTATAATTGGTTATGGAGTGTTCATTATGCTAACAAGAGGTTGGCAACCATATTGTAGTAATGTTTTATCAAACGTATTTATATCCGTGATGCAAAACTGCTAACAATGATAGCAATGATAGCGATGTAATTATTTGGCCGACTTTATATCGACCTCTAATATAGCCAAAGTAAAACCAACACCAATAAAAACAAATATGCAGTGCAATATGTTTTGTTTTTGTACATTGTAAATAAAGCTGTTTAAATTCAACTGTCGCATAACATAACAATGACAGTTTACTACATATATATGAAAATGAAAATATAGTTTAAACTTGGCAATATTTGTTTTCAAAGATTTTGAAATAAGGAATGCAAATAATTATGTAGAATAACTGTGCTTCACTTGCAGCCTTAAGATGAAAATAAATGTTCTACATTGTTTCCATGCATCTATTTTTTCCTTTTATTTCTTTGCCATTAGTCTGCTATTTGACTTTGTTAAAACTTAAGTGTTGTATGTATGTGGTATGTTAGTTAATCTTGTCCTTTTTCCTGAATAAAATATATCTTTCTAATTATCTTGTTGTATATTCTTCTTGTGGCAATTTAATTTACACGGACTAATACGAACTTAAAAATATTTATTATAACATGTCCTATGTTGTAGATGTATGTTTTATAATTATGATGATAACAAAGTATATAAAGGCTATTATTGTTGTAATGTGCACAAACATTTCGTTATTTGTATCTGTACCAAATGATTTAAGCCTTTTTTTAAACAAAACCTTTCTTACCAATTTAAGATTCAATCCAGAGAGCACTTTTTAAAGAAAATGAAAAGAAAATCACGTGAGCAATATTTCAAAAGTAAACGTTGGATCTAATACGCATGCATTTGTCATTAAGCAATTTCTTTAGGCAGACAATCTAAGCACCATAGAGCCAACTCTCCTTATAAGTATATGCTTTCTGTCTCCTATGCAGCAGGCGACCTTTTAAACTGAAATGTTGTCGAAAAGCCACAATGTTTTCACATGTATTTAATAATGAAATTCTCTTTTATCTAGATTTGTTCACATTTTTGCCAAAATGTTTTCAAAGTCGTTGTTGTTGTAATAAGGAGAGTGTTTACAAATTCTGTCACAACCTGCTGATCCGTTTTGGACATAATTTGGCACAGATGTTCATTTAACTCTCTGCAAAAAGTGTTCCAATAATTGAAATCGTTTCAAGAAAAAACTTGAAAAAGATATATAGCATGTACAGTTTATCATTAGTGTTACTCTAATCTATATGGTTCAAAATATGTCTCTGACATAAATCAGATGGCCCCAACCTGTGTACATGTTTCACATATAAACATTATATAAAGAGATGTATTCAGTGAATATAGCTATAGGTCAGACTGACTTTGGTCACGCCATAACTCCATAACTTCACTGCATCAGGTTAATGTGAGACTTGCTAAGTATAGCTTAGTCCCTACAGTGTTTCACAACATTTCTACATAGACGAATGTGACTGCTAATGAGGTTCTGTGAAGTCAGGTGAGCGATATAGGTCTATCATGGTCCTCTTGTTTTCATTTAAGAAGGTCATGCACTAACTTAAATTATGGTGGTTATTAATGGGGATACTTTAGTATACATGTATATTGAGTTGCTCTACAATATAATAAGGATCCGAGCCCAGGTTTAGTCAGTGGCGACGCAGGCTGTCAACCCAGGGTTGTGAGTTCGAACCCAAGCTCGGCTAAAATTATTTAGGACGTTTGACAAAGGTCAATGCGACAGCGTCATTTGTTTTCCACCAATGGACAAACAAACAGTATTTGTTGAAATCAGCCACATTTGTTTTCCACCAATGGACAAACAAACAGTATTTGTTGAAATCAGCCAGACTGTTGTGTGGAGTACTGGTATGAGAAAGTCATAAGACATATGAGTTAGTAAACTGGCCGCCGTGATATGACATAACAATTATTAAAAACGGCGTTAAACCCAATCAATCAATAAATCAATCACAGTATAAGGAAAATATCAACGTACACATGTTAATATTTTGCGTCGGTCGTAATTTGGCTTATCTCCCTTTGACTATGATACCAAGCAAAACCGTTAGCCTTGTTACCGCTATATAAATGCAACTGGTATCATCACAGTTTGTTCTGGACAAGTTGACTACTATTCATAGAGTGGTCTTTGTCAAAGGAACTATGCTAGCAAACAGCAGAAACCGCAAACTGGTCTTGGTTTACACTGAGCTTGGTTTACACTGATCTTGGTTTACACTGCTCACAAATGAGCCCGTCAATGGGGAAACACGTGTGAACATTGTAGGTTCAGATCAGCCTGTTCCGTGTTATCAGAAACTACATAAGTTGGCAGAATCTGCTAACAATAGTATGTAAGTAATTAGTGAACAGTGGAGATGTTGTTTAGACTGTGCGGATGTTCACAATCACCAATATGTACTTTGTCCCATTGGATTCTTATGGCCCGAACTCTGTTAAGTTAATTAATACTTCGTAGAAGTAAACACAGCATAGCTCTGCGGTGCTATGTTGATATTGGCCGGAGTTTTATATTGGGAGATGTCAAATCAGTTTCCCTCCAATGTGAAGCTGGGTCAATAAGGGAAATCATGAATATGGAAAAGATGCAGTATTTAAGACATCCGAGAGCCGCCTTCTGGGAGAGAGATAGGAATATAGCTAGGAGATAAGCCTGGAGATAGAGAGAGAGGAAGGAGCGGGCGTTAGAACTACATCATGTAGAGGGACTGCCGAGATTAGACTCTTGGGCGAGATTGGGGGCCAAGAGTGGAGAAATAGGTCCGGATGGGTCCTCTCTGTGGGGACCTTAGGGGAAGATATGGGAGTAGAAATGGTGTCGCGCAGAGATTGCAACTTTGGGCTAATGGAACATTTACGTAAATATCTTGGTAAAAGGAAGGGCGACTAAAATTATTTATACACCAAGATGGAATACAGAAACACTTATACCAATTGATGTTGTAAGATGTTCGATGTGTCACTGTCGTACTATGTGCGTGAAGTAAATATTAAGTATTGTCTTAGTCACATAAACTGGTTGAACTTTATTATAAAATAATTTTACAACGCATTTCGAAGTACTAAGAGACATACGAAAACGATAAACATATAAAGATATAAAGATAACGTTACACCATGGACGGGACCAGATGCTGTTTATAAAGGCATAAAGTGCCCGGATTCGATCTCGAACGAGATCGTAAGTTGCAATTCAATCATATTCTTCGAGAAATTACAGATAAACGGGTGAAGATTAATACTAATGCAAGGTCAACGTTCTCGGCATAAATATATATAACGAACTTTCGGGTAAAAGGGAAATCAAACATTGAAAATGTGTACAAATTCACCACTTAAGGCCCGAGTGATATCTCCTATACTTGAATAAGAACTTTCTGAGAAAATGCGTACAAATTCACCACTAAGGGCCCAGTGAAATATCCTGTACTTGAATAATATCTTTCTGAGCGTTAACCCAGACGTCATTGTTTAAAAGCACAACAACTGTTTTATTTCGGCTGCAGAACTCTTTCTCGTTATCCCTGCTTGACTCACCAATACTTTGCTAGGAAACATGCTTTGCCCAAGGTCACTCCACCATAACCTCCGCAAATGGGGATCGAACTAAGGACACCCAGTCCAAATCCGAAACGTTAACCTCTCGGTCAAATGGATCAAAATAGCACAATACAACATTAGTCATCTACCGTGACATTAGTCCGCACTTTATCGTGCTATAGAGGGACATCAAACAAGTTGAACAAAGTAATAAAGGTGCCGGTTTGGTTGCAAACAAAAAGCAGGCGACATTTTGGTTAACCTAGTTACTATTCATAGTATCTCATCTGCATAAAGGATTGACACAAGAGCGGGCGCCATTTTGGTTGACCTTCTTACTATTAATTTTATCTCATTTGCATATTAGGATTGCTACAATAGAGGTGGAAGACAGTGGTGCAGAGGTAGAGCGTCGGCATATCGTACCAAAGGTCCCTGGTTCGAGTCCCGTGATAAGCGGGTTCTGACTTCGGGATTTTTCCCACACAAACGGCGCGAGTACTGGTTAAGTCTCCAGGAAGCAGACATCGAGTGTAATTAATATAAGCTGAAAGATTGTTTCGCAATCGATGTAAAATAAATAAGTTTAAACTTTACAATAGACGGCGCCATTGTGTTGACCTTGTTATAGGAACTTATTTGCCTGCGCATGCATGGCGGCCATCTTTTGAATAACATGATAGATATATATTAAGAACAACGAGTCTATTTTTAGAATAATACACTTTTATCAATGGAGCAAGTGTTCTGAAGCACCCTTCATGCGAGACCACCAACGATTGTCTCCAGCCTTCTACCGATATATTCTGGCGGGCATGTTGTTGGAACCCTCGACTATAATGGTGGAGTAATTCGACCAAACCTTTGCTAAATTGTTTCGGGAAACCTTACATGAGACATACATACGACACGATATATCCCTTTGTATGCCGTATAGTCGAGCCGAAGCACGCAGTCAAACATGTCTGGCAAAGCAATACATTTAACGTCTTACCTCTATAACGTCCAGATCTCAAATGACAGATGCGCATGTCCTGACACCCAATCTAGTTTTAGTTTCGTTATTTCACAATCACCATCGGATATTTAATCAGAAACACACCAGGTGTGCAAACAATAGCCCATTGAAATGTCAAAATGAATCTCCTTTAAAGGCGCCATAGTGTCCAGCGTTTATTGATTTAAGGACGGAAACGTGGACATGCCCCATTGACATGTCAAAATTAATTTCTTTAATGGCGCCACAGTGTCCAGTGTCTATTGATTTAAGGCCGGAAACGTTTACAATACCCCATTGACATGTCAGAAATTAATCCCCTTTACAGGAGCCATACTGTCTGCGTCTGAACACCTGCAACGAACATGTTTTAACTTGCCTGTGTATAACCCAATGTCCCTTTACAATGATGTTCAAAAGTTTACACCCCATGATGAAAGAGCACAAGGTTTTTTTTATGTCTAAATTTGAACTTGAAAAGTGTCACTGTAGTTATGCACGCCTTTACCACTATGATTAGATTTTAAATATACGGTGAAAAGGAGCCCATTAAAGCCGTCAAATCAGTTTTTAACTATTTGTAAAACCGTTTACGCTTTTTAAAACTCTTTTGCCTTAAACTACCAAATTATAGAGGACACCAAAACCAATGATTTAAACCAGGGGTTGTCGGTTCAATTTTTAGCCGTTTTCAAGTTATGTAATATGAGAGATTTTGAAACCCTAGTGTTAGGTATATCATAAGAAAAATCTCGTTGCACCCTTTCTAGATCTGAAAATTATGGCCCTACCTCTATTCCTTCTCTAGTTATTGCAGTTTAAAGGCATATAGTGCATCAACGCGACTTCTGATAAGTCATTCTGGTACTCAAATCTTAAAACAAGGATATCTCCCTCATTCGTTGACCGATTGTAGTCGTGTTTGAATTCGTTGCAAAAAAATTTCATAATCTCTATCGATTGAGAAGGTCACACCGGAAGTTTGGTGTGTCTGTAAACCGGACGTGACGTCATTATATCTTAAAATGGTCATATCTTCCTTATTTCCAAACCGATGTTTACAAATTGTATATCATCCGAAAGCTCTCATCGAGATATGAGTATATCCGAATTTGAAAGATATCCGTCAATGTTTTCATGACAGTGTACTTTAAATAAGCAGCGTAATGGGTAAAACACAAACAAAGAAATGAATACAATTTCTACAATTTTATTATATAATCAAGTATTGTAGTTCGCATAATCAAAATAACTAACACTATTTATTGCGCGGGTGCCTCAGCACCAGTGCATATATTGGTTGTGAAAAAAACTGTCTCTGGTGCAATGGGCTTGCGCATGCGCCGTATTTTACCGTCACCTCTTGGATATTTCCGTATCAGTTCGTCATTAGACTGGTTCTCGTTCGAGTTTGTATGCGAGTATTTTTTTATAATTTAAATGTAAAATAAAACCATAGGTTTACGTGTACCGGCGTTAAGCCATCGCGGGTCACACATCAAGGCACTAACTGCGATGAACGTTGCTTAACTTTACCAAAAGGTAAACCACTCTTCCAACGTCGCTAAAAAAGCCGGCTTCCAACGCAAGGCTGTAGAAGTGATATTTATACCCGTTCCCTTTACATTTCTCCCTCTTTTCTCTTAACTTCGACCCGAAGTCTGTCACAGTTGTGTCATGAGATGAGTATAGGATAGGGGGTTTACGGTAGAGTGGAGTGATGAAGTGGGTGTATTAGAACATGTACGGTAAGTGTGAATCATGGGTATAAAGTGGTCAGTTACCGTACATGTATGTGAGAGTGATAGTGGTGGATAAAAGGTGACCGAGTACACTTGTCTAAATGATTGGAGAGTGAAAGGATTTATTTTCTGTAAGTAAACGGTTTATTTGTTTGTAATTTAGAGTTGTATTTGTTTGTAAATAAGTGTTTTATTTCTTTATAAGTAAGTGTTACATTTTTGTTAGTAACAGTTGGTTATAAATACATTTTGAGTGTGGTTTAGTTGTATAATGTGTTTTACTAGAGTTCTGTGTGCAAAGGCAAAGATACAATACAAAGTAGTGTTCAAAGTTGAATTCGAAAACATTGCATTAGAATGTGTTTTTATTGCATTTGGGGAAAGTGTAATGTTACTATATGTTTCCATACTGTAAGACATGCTTGTATATAACTTGTAGTGCAAGGTGCATTTATACTTGTTTTCAGGTGGCCATTCTGTGTAAGACAACTGTTCCAGTCAATGTAAATGTTGTATTGGGTGTTTAAGGCAGTCAAAGGGGACTTTGTGTCTAGGGACTTCGTGTCTGGGAAAACTTACAAAAACCACTTAGTGGGGTTGAGTAGGGGACTTAGTGTCCAGAGTAGAATTATAGGGTGGCACGCCCCGAATTTGTTTATGTATGATTAGAACATTAAACTAAACTAAAAGATGACTATGTTGTGCTGTCATTTCGGACATCTGAGCGGGAAATTCGTGACATTTGGCGATCTCGGCAGGACTTCTATTCCCGCGATGAGTGACACCCACATACCAGATATGTGAAGCAGACAACAGTGACAATAATTTGGTGTATATATGAACTAATATTCATCAAGTAAAGATAGTGTAATGATAATATTCGACGGGTAATACTGAGAAAGTCTTAGTCAGTTCTTTGTTAACATTTGTGGTAGGGGTGTGGAAGAAAACGATACACGGCAAACAAGACACTCGCAGTGAAGAAGAATGGAGCGTGATTGTGATAAACATTTATATATATTTGATTCACTTAGGGTGTGAAGCCGCGGAGTTTGACACAACTGCGTTTGACACAACTGTGTGCAGAGGCACAACTGTTCAGTTTTATTTCATGCTATGTGTTTATGGCAGAGTAATGCATTATGTTAGTGTTCATAGAATATGAACTGAGACTGTAGAGTGGTTTTGAGACTGTAGAGTGGTTTTTTCTTTTTGTTAAAATTTGAAATTGAGTTGTTGATTTGTGTGTGGTTAAACTAATGGTTAAGATGGATGTTTCTCAAATATTAAAATTAGGGAAAGAGTTAGGTCTTGAAGGGAATGATGTATTGCAATATGTTGAGCGAAAAGAGAAAGATGAGAGAGCTGAGAAGAAAGAAAGGGAAGCTATTGAGAGAGCTGAAAAGAAAGAAAGGGAAGCTATCGAGAGAGCTGAGAAGAAAGAGATGGAAACGTTAGAAAGGGAATATAAACTCGCAAGAGAAGGGGCAGAAAGAGATGAGAGAGCGAGAGTGAGGGCAGATCAAATGAAACAATTAGAACATGAGAATAGAATGAAACTGGTAGATAGAGAGATTGAACTTGAAAAAACTAAAGCACTTATTAGTGAATCTAAACATAAGGGGTTTGGGGACCGGCATGAAATGAAAGGTCCTAAGTTACCACCATTTGAAGACGGTAAAGATGATATTGACGCTTATCTGCATAGGTTTGAAAGGTATGCTAAAATTATGGAATGGCCACAGGAAGAATGGGGTTTCAGACTAAGTTTTATACTTAAAGGTAAGTCATTAGAGACGTATAGTAGGTTAGCTAATGCAGATGCTGAAAGGTATGATAAAGTAAAACATGCTTTATTGAAAAGGTTCGAACTCACACAAGAAGGTTTTAGACAAAAGTTTAGGTCTTGTCAACCTGAAAATGGTGAAAGTGCACATCAGTTTGCATTCAAGTTAGAAAATTATTTGACTAGATGGATAGAACTAGCGGAAGTCGAAAAGACATTTGTGGGTCTAAAAGATATTTTACTGAGAGAACAATTTATTAATGCTTCATCAAAAGGCTTAAAATTATTCTTGAAGGAGAGAAGACCAGGGTCAATTCAAGAGATGTCAGAACTTGCAGAACAGTTTTTAGAAGCTCACGATTGTCAGTCAATGGTCCAAGATAAGTTAAATTACCAAGGTAAGAAATCAAGTTTTCCAGAAAACCAGGAGGGAAGTGGAAGAACTCTAGATGAGTCGGGTATCTCAGGAAAAGGGTTTGTAAATAGAACATGTTATTTTTGTAAAAAGTCGGGTCATTTGATACAAGATTGTTTTAAGAAAAAGCAAATGTTGAAAATGCAAGGAGGTAAGCAGGCAGCAGGTTGTATGAGCTTAGGTGCTGAGCGAACTGAATTAGAAGAAGTAGTACAGACACAAGACAATAATGGGTTAAATGAAGCATGTGCATGTTACTCTGGTGACAAATGGGAGCATGAATGTTGTATTCATGATAATGTAGTTCGGTTGGAATGTGGGCATGAATTGCCAGTGATTAATGCATTGTGTAAAGATCGAAGAGTCAATTCAATGCCAGTGGTGCAAGGAGTTTTAAATGGGAAAAGAGTCAGTGTTTTAAGGGATACAGGATGTAGTAGTGTTGTAGAGAAGAGAACCAGTTAACAGGTAAGACACAGAGATGTGTGTTGATCGATGGTACGGTAAGAGAAGTCCCTAGGTTCTCCCATATAACAACTCAAAAGGAATGTATGTGAGAGTGATAGTGGTGGAGAGAAGTTCCTGTTGCTAAGATATATGTCACTTCACCCTACTTCATAGGTGAAACAGAAGCGTTGTGTATGGTTGATCCTATTTATGATCTCATTCTTGGAAACATTAAAGGGGTTAGAAATCCAAATGAACCAGATAAACTGTGGCAATTTAACATGGCAGTGACTCACAGTACAAATAATAAGAAAGAAAGAGTGGAGTTAGTAAGACATGAATCCGGTCGCAAAGAAGTGGACCTCCAACAAAGAGGTGCAATTAATGCACATGAAGACAATGAAAACTATTATGAGAATCAAATGAGACAGATAGAAGAAGGACACGCAGTACAGACCAGAGCACAAGAGCTTAAAGAAGGTAAGCCATTTCAGAAACTTAAAGTCATGAAGGGACTTGAAATTCACAAAGATGAATTTAAAGAGGAACAGCTAAGGGATGATAGTTTGAAATGGGTGAGAGAAAAAGCAAGGATAGGAGAACGGAAGGAGAAAAAGAATACTGTGTCATGGTTTGAAATAAAGAATGATCTATTATATAGAAACGTTCAAAGTCGAGAAATGGATCAAGGTAAGATTGAAAAACAACTTGTAGTACCTAAGGCATATAGGAGCACTGTTCTTAAAGTGGCACATGATTCTATATTGGGGGGACATTTGGGTATGAAGAAAACAGGCGATAGGATACGCTTGCAATTTTTTTGGCCAGGTCTGCAACAAGATGTTAAGTTTCATTGTTTGTCATGTGATCTATGTCAAAGGACATTCCCAAAGGGTAGGGTTACAAAGGTTCCATTAGAGAAAATGCCTTTGATTGAAATTCCTTTTGAAAGGGTGGCAATAGATTTAGTAGGTCCAATACAGCCAATTACTGAAAAGAAAAATCGGTACATACTTACGTTAATGGATTATGCAACAAGGTATCCAGAGGCAGTTCCTCTTTCAGGTATTGATGCAGAAAGAGTTGCCGAAGCTTTGTTTAATATGTTCACTCGCTTAGGTTTTCCATCGGAGATTTTAACGGATTTAGGATCCCAATTTACGTCAGAAGTAATGAAAGAAGTGAGTAGACTATTATCAATACGTATGCTCCACACCACACCCTACCATCCAATGTGTAATGGGTTAGTTGAGAAATTTAATGGCACACTTAAGAGCATGCTTAAAAAAATTTGTGCAGAAAAACCTAAGGATTGGGATAGGTATATTCCCGCATTATTGTTTGCCTATAGAGAAACTCCACAAGCAAGTCTAGGTTTTAGTCCTTTTGAGTTGTTATATGGGAGAACGGTTAGAGGTCCTATGGCAATCTTGAAAGATCTATGGACTGATGAAGTAAAACATCCTGAGGTAAGGACCACTTATCAATATGTGTTAGAACTAAGACAAAGATTGGAAGATACTTTAGAGCTAGCAAGAAAAGAGTTGGGAAAAGCTGCTGGGAAATACAAAGTTCATTACGATAGGAAGAGCAAGTTTAGAAGTTTTGAGATAAATGACGAAGTTTTGATTTTGCTACCAACAGATGGTAACAAATTACTAATGCAGTGGCAAGGACCATTCAAGGTGGTCAAGACAATAGGTAGGTGTGATTACCAACTTTTAGTAAGGGATAAAACAAAGGTGTATCATGTCAATTTGTTAAAGAAGTATGTACGTAGATCAAATGTTGTTGAAACAAAGGTGTCTGATAGTACGAGCATGACCCTAGGACAGGGAATTTTAGAACTAGCGGGTACAGGTATCATTGATAGTGACATAGATAGGCAAGATAATGCGATAGACGAAGGAGAAAATGGCTCAGTAAATGACGAAACACTCCTTGAGCTACCAGATTTTAAAGGTAACGAGACGATTAACGATGTAAAGATAAATCCTGATTTGTCAGAGAACCAGATCAAACAGGTAAGGGACCTTTTGACTGAGTTTAAGGATGTTCTTACTGATATGCCGGGTGAGACAAATTTAATTAAGCATGAAATACAATTAACGTCACACCAACCCATTAGAACCAAACAATACCCTTTACCATTTGCCATGATGGAGATAATAAGGGCAGAAACAAAAAAAATGTTGGAAATGGACATTATTGAACCGTCCAAATCTCCTTATATATCCCCTATAGTCCTTGTTAAAAAATCAGATCAAACTATAAGGTTTTGTATAGATTTTAGAAATTTAAACAAATTGACGGTGTTTGACGCAGAGCCAATTCCAAATCCAGATGAAATATTCTCAAAATTGGCAAACTGCAAATACTTTAGCAAGATTGACCTAAGTAAGGGGTATTGGCAGATAAAGTTGACAGAAGAAAGCAAGGAGAAAACTGCTTTTGGTACACCAGACGGGCTTTTTCAGTTTAAGAAAATGCCATTTGGTTTGGTTACAGCCCCAGCTAATTTTAGCAGAATGATGAGACTGTTATTAAAAGGTTTATTAGACATGGATAACTTTATAGATGACATTTTGGAACACTCTGTTGGGTGGGATGACCACATTGGAGGTCTTAGAGAAGTGTTACAGAGACTCAGACAAGCTGGTTTGACGGCTAGACCAAGTAATTGTATGATTGGGTTTACGTCCATAGAGTTCTTAGGGCACACCGTGGGAGACGGAATGTTGGCACCAAATGTAGAAAAGGTACAGGATATAGTAAGGGCAAAAAGGCCGGAAACTAAGAAACAGATAATGTCATTTTTAGGAATGGTAGGCTTTTATCGGAAGTTTGTACCTAATTTTGCTGAAAAAGCCTTTCCGCTCACCAATTTAATTAGGAAGGGAAATCCAACAAGAGTTAATTGGGAAAATGAACATCAGAGATCATTTGAGGTTTTGAAGGGTTGCATGGTTAGTTTCCCCATTCTTCGATTACCAGATTTGGACAATATTTTTATCCTCAGAACAGATGCTTCCAATGTTGGTATGGGAGCAGTTCTGCTGCAAGAGGTGGATGATGTAAAATTTCCAGTCGCATATGCTAGTAAGAAATTGTTGCCAAGAGAATGTAGATATTCAGTCATAGAGAGAGACTGTCTTGCTTTAGTTTGGGGAATTAAGAAATTTCACGTGTACTTGTATGGTAGAGAATTTCAGGTAGAGACAGATCATTGTCCGCTCATTTACATGCAGAGTACTAAATTAAATAATAGCAGAGTTATGAGGTGGGTATTAAGTTTGCAACCATATCGGTTCAGGATCCTGGCCATTAAGGGCATTCATAATGTAGGGGCTGATTATCTCAGCAGAGTTTAAAAAATGATTCATTCATTTTTTATTTGTGAAGGGGGAGTAATGTCACAGTTGTGTCATGAGATGAGTATAGGATAGGGGGTTTACGGTAGAGTGGAGTGATGAAGTGAGTGTATTAGAACATGTACGGTAAGTGTGAATCATGGGTATAAAGTGGTCAGTTACCGTACATGTATGTGAGAGTGATAGTGGTGGATAAAAGGTGACCGAGTACACTTGTCTAAATGATTGGAGAGTGAAAGGATTTATTTTCTGTAAGTAAACGGTTTATTTGTTTGTAATTTAGAGTTGTATTTGTTTGTAATTAAGTGTTTTATTTCTTTATAAGTAAGTGTTACATTTTTGTTAGTAACAGTTGGTTATAAATACATTTTGAGTGTGGTTTAGTTGTATAATGTGTTTTACTAGAGTTCTGTGTGCAAAGGCAAAGATACAATACAAAGTAGTGTTCAAAGTTGAATTCGAAAACATTGCATTAGAATGTGTTTTTATTGCATTTGGGGAAAGTGTAATGTTACTATATGTTTCCATACTGTAAGACATGCTTGTATATAACTTGTAGTACAAGATGCATTTATACTTGTTTTCAGGTGGCCATTCTGTGTAAGACAACTGTTCCAGTCAATGTAAATGTTGTATTGGGTGTTTAAGGCAGTCAAAGGGGACTTTGTGTCTAGGGACTTCGTGTCTGGGAAAACTTACAAAAACCACTTAGTGGGGTTGAGTAGGGGACTTAGTGTCCAGAGTAGAATTATAGGGTGGCACGCCCCGAATTTGTTTATGTATGATTAGAACATTAAACTAAACTAAAAGATGACTATGTTGTGCTGTCATTTCGGACATCTGAGCGGGAAATTCGTGACAAAGTCACACAACTGAACACAAGCAGTATACCAGAGCGGAGTCTATGTAACATCAATCGGGAACCACTGGGGTTGTAATAACAGGAACATGGGAATATTTTCATAAATGCGAAGTTATTGTGCTAAAGTTTGCGATTTTAAGAATATATTAAGGAAAAAAAGGACGCGCATGCGCAGACACATGTTTACAATAATTTTGGGAGATCGAGGTCAACACGTTGGGAAAATGTATTTTTGTTATCGTTTTACGTATTTAACTAAAAAACTTGTTATCATATATTTATATCATATATTTAAAAGCGGGTTTCGTGTTTTTTCGAATCAAACAGTATTTCTTTAGCCATAAAATGCTGATTCCAGCGCTTACATAGAACTGCTGCATCTTGATCGATACATTATGCAGAGTTCACAATGTTGGTTTTATCGTGGAATGGCTCATATACATCACAACCTCTTTGTGAAAGACGCAGTTCAAACCATTTTAGTATAAGGATATTTCCCTGCTGAAGTCAGTTACGCGAAATCTATCATGTATGGACCAGGACTGGCTCATGTGCTATCAGCAGCTGTAACATATGATTAACCCTCTCCCACATAAAAATATGAATTCCATTCCCACATACAACTTTTATAAAGCAGACCACGTTAAAAACAGATAGGCACCATTATTGAAACTATCTATAAATGAAATACAGTGATTATTGAATACAGTGGAAAATAGTTTGGCAAGAGGAGAAATTGGTCGTTTGCCACAATGCTTTCAAAGGTCGTTTAATATCCGTATGTAAGTTTTACTGTGAACATAATTCCCGTCTCCAAAATTCAATTATACAGTTTTCTTTTTCGGGAGCAAATACATGTAGTTCAAACACGACGGATTAACATTCCGTATTTGAATGGTAAAAGCATGTCACGGAAATAATAGCCAAAATGTGATAGTTGGGAGAGGTTCACACGCCAATCATAAATTTTATTTTATAATGAAAATTATGTTTATTCCTTATTCAGAATAAAGATCTTTGTATTTTGTCTTCAGTATGTCTTAAACGTTATAAAAATTTATAATAAAAGCAAACTTATGTTTCAGTATCGATACAAGTTTTAGTCTTATCTACGAGGAGCGTGGACAATTTAACATATATCTCGACTTTCGGTCTCGCGAGATATCAATTATCTACGCCACTGGTAGTACATATGAATTACATATACACATAGCCGCCACTGATAATATGGGGTCTTATTTACAACCGTAAGAGTGATGGCAGTGAAGCCAGTGTGTTACTATTCTAGTTTTTCATCAGAAGGAACATCTATACATGTTCTACTGCCGGGCGTCCGGTTCCGGTTATGGCAGCATAACATAGAAATCGCTCTCGGTGAAAAAAATTACATTAATGTAAATTAAAGTTGAATTGGGAATTTGCGTATTGTGAAGGGCATTCAAGAAGTATGGACTAATACAAGCACTAAACACACGAAGCTCGAAAAGGTATATTGTACACAGATTGATGTTTTTCGCAAATCTTTGAAATGTTGATGTAACAGTTTATATTAACCGTGGAACAAAGGGACACTTTACTGTATCGGTCAGAGTGAAGGGTGTATATAGGGTGATCAGTGCTCACTTCAAGGCGTCACGCCAAAACAATCATCGAGTATACTGGTCATATTTGTTAAGGCTATTGTTAAGGCTATGAGCACCAACTCTATCTTTTATTCTCAAGCCTGAAAACGTTACGGTTCAACCGGTGTCAAACAGTATCCTATTATGGACTCAAACCTATTGAAAATATACTATATTCGTTGTATAATCAAACGAATTAATCATTTGTGATTTACAAAATAAAGTTTCCCATTTACCAAGTTGCATGCACTTAATGCACAAGTCACTTAGTTCATGTCTTATCTAAGGTTTCTGTCTATGTGTATTTCATATATATGTAAAGTACCAATTAAGACTCTTCCATTGTACACATAAGTAAGAATAGTATGATTTAAATAAAAAATAAAAACTTAAACAAAATTATATGACTTGTATGGTATGACAATGATAATCTCCTCCTTTCACTTAACTGTTTTTCACATGCTTCATGTTACAGATAATTCGAGAGTATGTGTCTTGCTTCTAACAGTGCTGTGACGGATTGGACAGCACAAATTGCGGTTTTGTCTGAAACGGTACTGGTCGATATATATATATATTAAATCCATTGTCTGTTGTATTTTGTAAAAACTGATGATGTTGGCTGCTTATATGTGTATCCTTGGTACAAATGTGTGTGTACATTACCGTTTGTATATACAGGGTTGCTTGCTGTGCATTATTGAATGCGTATAATTTTCACACTAGAAACATGTCTGTATGAATCTAGCAAATTAATGATAGTTATATTGTGAAATTGTTACATTTTATGTTATTGAGGTTTGCTTGGGAAGATTGTTGTGTGGAGTACTGGTGTGAGAAAACCAGGGAATGCATGAGTGGGTGAACAGGCCGCCGTGATATGACTGAGAAATTGTTAAAAACGGCGTTAAACCCCAATCAATCAATCAATGTCATTGAGGTATTGTATTGTTTATAGACTACTCAGGCGTATCTTCGCTCGGATTGATATATGTTCATACGACTGTTACATTTTGTCCTAAACAAACAACTCTAGTGAAGAGCATCGATCTGTTAAATACACTTCTATATTGATTTTGACTTATCAAATTGAGGTATTGTATTGTGCAGATAATACTGTGTTTATAGACTACTCAGGCGTATCTTCGCTCGGATTGATATATGTTCATACGACTGATAAATTTTGTCCTAAACAAACAACTCTAGGGAAGAGCATCGATCTGTTAAATACACTTCTATATTGATTTTGACTTATCAAATCCTTATTTAACTAATTTGTATATATCTGAACTCACATTGATTTCACTATTCTTTTCTTAAACTATATGCATCTGATTTGTTTAATATCTTTTTTTGATTTTTTTTCCAACTTTTTGCCTTATGTTTTAAATTGTGTTATGTCGGCTGGGTTTTTGAGGTGGGGGACGTCGGTTGTTGATAGCAATTTGAACCGGTATCTGTGCGCCAAGCATTTTGTGAAGATTTATTATCCACCGTAGGCTGTGACGTTGGTGCTTGGCGCGCGGCTATTGGCTTGTTTCATGCATGTACACATGGCTGCAGCATTAATGGCTACTTTACGGTTAATCCTTTACAGGAGTTGTTCGAACTTTCTCATCAGATTTTGACATTTTTATATTTGCTCATTGTATCTCTTAATATATACTGTTTTACCCAGATCCTTACATGGATGCATGTTTTGCTATTGATACTCTGTGGAGATGTCGAGACCAATCCAGGTCCTCAGCCAGATGTTAATAGGTGTATTTCAATAATGCAATTAAACATACGTAGTATTCGTAACAAAATTGATTATATATCAGAACATTTTTCGGATTTCGACATTTTATGTTTTACAGAAACACATCTTGATGCAAATATTCAAAATCAAAATCTCGAAATCGAATCGCATGACAGTACTATGTATAGAAGTGATCTTTCACCACACTCCGGAGGTCTATTGGTTTATGTGTCTAATAAACTCGCATCCGAAAGAAGATTAGATCTAGAACTAAACTCTGTTCAATGTATATGGGTTGAAATCAAATACAAATCCTCTAACTTCCTCGTATGTACTGTATATAGACCTCCTGGAACATGTGGAGCTTTTTGGGATATATTAAATATTAGTCTTGAAAGAGCCTTCGAATCATGTTGAAATATAATTATTGTTGGGGATTTTAATAAAAATTTACTTAACCCAAATGAACGTCATTTAAATCATATTATTTCACTTAACAACCTTAGTAATGTTATCAAAAACCCCACTCGTATTTCTAACAATTCAGCAACATTACTTGATCCAATATTAGTTTCAAATTCAATTCGTGTCACAAACTCTGATACACTAGACATAGCAAACAATATTAGTGACCATAAAGCTACTCTAGTACTAATTGATTTTGACAATATACTTATTTCTCGTACCAAACGTAAAGTATGGCTTTATAACAGAGCTAATTTTGCTGATCTAAACCGATTAATTGACAATCAAAACTGGGATTTCATTGACACATTAAACGTAAATGAAAGCTGTGATCGTTTTAACGCGATAATTTTGAATCTCATGTCGCAATGTATTCCATCTAAAACAATTACCATTCGACCTAATGACAGACCTTGGTATGACTCTGAAATAAGACGAATAAGTAGACAACGTGACAGACAAAAGTCCATTGCGACTAAACATAGACGTCTTGTAAATTGGGAAAAATACAAGAAATTATGAAATAAAGTAAATAATTTAAAGAAATATGCTAAACAAAAGTATTTCAGCAAAATTGAAGAGTCTCTTATTAACACGCGTTCTGAAAATCCTAAAAAGTATTGGAAACACCGAAGTCTTATCAGTAACAAGAATAAATCAGATTCTATCCCAATTTTGAAAACTATAGAAAATAACTCAGATGTTTTCCATTTTACAAACGAAGAAAAAGCTGAATGTCTTAATGAATATTTTACTTCTATTTCGACGATAGATGATACTGTTGCATTTCTACCCGTTTTCACCCATAAAACAGAAAAACGTCTTTCTAATATTAACATTTCTGTTGCTGATGTTGAAGGTATTATTAATTCTTTAGATGTTAACTAAACTGTTGGTCACGACCAAATAAGCCACAAATTGCTTAAATCAACAATGTATAGCATCTCAAAACCTTTATGCAAGCTTTTCAACAAGTCACTAGAAAATGATTGTTTTCCAAATATATGGAAAAAAGCAGTTGTAATACCATTATATAAAAAAGGGGACAAGTCTAGCGTTAATAATTATCGACCTATTTCTTTGTTAAGTTGTATTGGTAAACTCATGGAAAGATGTGTCCACAAATATATATATATATAATTATCTTAACCTAAATGACTTGATATACAAAAAAACAATCAGAATTTCTAAAAGGTCATTCCACATCTCACCAATTATTAGAAATATATCACCAAATAGTTACGTCTATAGATTCTAAACAAAATTTATGTATGGTATTTTGTGACATCTCAAAAGGATTCGACAGAGTAAATAAAGGTCTTCTCTTTAAACTTAATCAACTAGGAATAAGTGGTTCTCTTTTGAACTGGGTGGAAGATTATCTTAAACACAGACAGCAATCAGTGATAGTAGGCAAAAGTACGTCAAGGTCAAGGCCGATAAATGCTGGTGTACCGCAAGGCTCTGTCCTTGGACCTTTGTTCTTTTTGGTCTACGTAAATGACATATCTGAAAACCTCCTTAGTATCTCAAGACTATTTGCGGATGATACATCTCTTGCTTGTTCCGCCAGTTCTATCGATGACATTGAGGGTATCTTAAATCATGATCTACTTGTTATTTCTGATTGGGCAAAGAGATGGTTAGTAACATTTAATCCAAGCAAGACCGAAGCTCTGATGTTCTCAAATAAAAGTTCTCATAAACCTCATTTGGTTTTTAATGATATTCCAATTCAGTTCGTCGAAAGTCATAAACATCTTGGCCTGACTTTTTCTAGCAATGGTAAATGGCGGGATCATATAAATCAAATAACAAACTCGGCGTCCAAAGTCCTTGGCATGATGAGAGCGGTTAAATTTAAAATTTGCCGCGATTCTTTAAACCAAATATATATATCCTTCCTTCGACCAACTCTTGAGTATGCTTCTGTAATTTGGGACAACTGTACTAACGCTGAAAAGGACTCTCTTGAAAAAATCCAAACTGATGCTGCCCGAATAGTAACGGGTCTAACACGGTCTTCTTCACTTGTGAACATCTATAATGAAATAGGATGGTTATCATTAAATGATAGACGCAAATATCAAAAGCTCGTTTTAACGTACAAAATTGTAAACGTCTAACGCCAAACTATTTAGCCGACATATTTCCTTCTTCCGTAGCTGAGAGAACATATTACCCATTACGTAATGCTCATGATATAGATATAGTTGCTCGTCGTACTGAAATATTTGCGAACTCATTCATACCATCTGCTGTGTCACTATGGAATAACCTGCCTTTCGAATTGAAGACTTTACAATCTCTTCCTATGTTTAAGTCAAGACTCCTCCAGCTGTTTCCGGTTTCAACTGTTCCAAAATATTTTTCTGTTGGTGAACGCAAATTTTCAATAATTCACGCCAGGCTCCGCAACAACTGCAGTGACCTTAAATCTCACTTATACGCTTATCATCTATCAAACAGTGATATTTGTAGTTGTGGTGGGTATATTGAAGATGTGGAACATTTTTTCTTCATATGTAATAAATATAACCAACACAGATTAAAATTATTTCGTAATCTTCACAAGTATCATCCGCTAGGGGTTAATGTGCTACTATATGGATCTCAAAACTTAAATTACCATGAAAATTCGAACATTTCTTTAGCAGTGCAACAATTTATTAAAGCAACAGAAAGATTTTAAAGATATTTATAAAGTGGTGGCTTAGTCTGCAGATTCTAAGATAACACAATTAGCTATCAAAGGCTGACTCTATCCGTCCGTTGAATTCCGGCTATTTTCTTTTTTCCTTTTTCTTAAACATTAAAATTATTCTATAGATTCTATACATCAATTGATAGTTATAGTGTAACTTTTCAAATGATTTTCCAGAAATAGAAACTTCATAAATATTTAAATTTCAACACTATTATTGATTACACAATTTGAATTTTCTTCAGAATTTCTTTCCATATTATTATCTTGTTCTATTTGTAAATATCTGTCTGTTGTTTTTCTTGTTTTTTCTTTTTTTCTTTCTTTTTCATTTACTTACCCAATAAATTACTTTGAACATTTTCGTGTAAATATTTTCAAAACTGGAACGGAATATATGTCTTCAAAAACAAAAAAAGCTAAAACATATACAATTCCTATAATATAGAAGACATTACAAATGTGTAACTCAAATGATTAGGGAATGGCCTTTCCTAAGTTGAGAGAACTTGTGGCCAGACCCTTTTGCCTTTATATAAATATTAAACTATGTACAAATATGTATGTTTGTAAATACTATATGTTATTTTGGTAATAAAATATGTTTAAACTAAAACTGCCGTGCACCGATCACCGGCAGTTTAGGCGGAACCGACGCAGGCTGTCTATCCATGCTTTGTCTGTTCGAAGCCCAAATCGGCTTACTATTTTTTCTACGTTTGACAAAAGTCAATGCAACAAACTTTATTTGTAGAAAAGTAGCCAGTTGCTTGGATTGACTGTTGTGTTTAGAACTGTTGTGAGAAAGTCAGGAAACACATGGATAGTTAAACTTACCGCCGTGATATGACTGAACAATTGTTGAAAACGGTGTTAAACTTCGATCAATCAATATATTGTCTGGCGGAGATTGAAAGCTCACCTAAGTATCCACTGTACCTAAATGCAACACGAACCTAAATCGCAAGACGTGACTCATATAAACTGATTCATAGCGGTGGGGTGTTGGGGGGGGGGGGGGGGGGGGGGAGGTAACCGAGCCATGGCTCGTGTAGATGTCTGGTGAAAGTTGCCGCCCTTTTCCTGGTAAGTGTTTTATCAATCGAGTGTTACGCTTTGTCAACATACAAAACATCTGCAGCAGACGACATAGAAAACATGGTATATCTCTATTAATTATAGTCTAATTGCTCGATAGAATTAAAAGCATTATGACAAAAGGAGAAATGGTTCATCATGAACCAATTCACCTTTTGATAAAATGTTTTCAAAATTCGTCTGTTGCAAATGCGTCAGATGCGTCTGCAAGTGGAAAATGATTAATTGAGGTAAAGGGTCATTGTGAGAACAATGCACCAAACGCTCACGTGTGCCCTCAGATATGTCCTAGCAGGAAATACAAAAAGAACCGTTCCACGAGAAAACCAACATTGTGGAATCTGCGTAAAGTATCGAACCGAATCAGCCTAAGCATGCCACTCTGGCTAACCCGGTCAGACACTTTTCGCATCCTGTAGATTTTCTGATTCAGGAATAATTACTCTTTACCTCTATCCCCCTGAAACGGAATGTGTCGGCCCGGATTCGATACATTACGCATAGTCCATTATGTTGGTTTTCTCGTGGAACGGCTCAAATGTTTCATTCTGTTATATGTTACCTGTGTAATTTCATGTATTTTAACCTTCAATCTAGTATGTGTTACTGTAACTAGAAATCCATTCATAACTCACCAGAGGTAAATTCATTCTTTCGCTTTCACATTAATTTTGTTTAAACCTTCCACAACATTGCAAGAATTGAAACTGCCTACGACAAGCAACATCACCTTTTCTACTAATTTGTTGTGTCATATGCTAACTTTAACCATTCAGAACAGACAGCTCAATTGTAATTTGTCTACAGCAGACGACTTTTGAAAACATTGTGGTAAAAGGTGAAATTGCTCATAATGAGCATTTCCCCTTTGCGCAATGATTTCAATTCTATCCAATATTTATATTTTCATTCATATAGATTTTTCCTATTTCCGTCTGTATGTTTTCAAAGTCGTCTGCTGCAAAATTGTTGTATATGGGAAATAGTTAAACATGAATGATCCAAAGCGTCTTTGAGATATGTGCGGAGTGAAGACCCAGCTGGTCATGCTGTGCAAACGGATATACATATGGGAGTGTTACTCGTCCATGTACAAGTTGTAAACATATTTATATAGGCAATGCAAAACTCCTAGCAATGATAGCGATGTACTTATTTGGCGGAATTTATATCGACCTCTAATATAGCCAAAGTAAAACCACCACCAATAAAATCACATGTACAGTGCACTATGGGTTGTTGTTGTTGTACATTGTAAATAAAGCTGCGTAAGTTCAACTGCCGCATGATGAATACATAACAAAGAGTGTTTTCTACATATTTCTAATGTTCTCTATAAAATTATCTGGTTGTGTAATTTACACGGACTAATACGAACTTTATGCCGCAATTAGTAAGAAGATAGCAGGCTTTCTTAAATCATCCCAATATTCATTCATTCCATAATTCTGATAGTGTTATATTCTGCTCTCATCCCCTATATTCACATTAGTCTATTTTCCCATGGAAAGATGTCCTAAAGACATTTACTCTTGCATCAACCGTGAACATAAACCACATTGGTAATGGATATCTGATATTGAAATAAATCCCATCCATATAACTTATAAAAAGAAACAACTTCTATGTTTATACTCTTTATCCATGTATCAATATAAACAAAGTGACTACACTGTCACAAATAATGTCAAATCAAACAATCCAAAAAAAATACTGATAATATCAAAACATATATATACATTTTACTTTTTAAACTAATGAATAATAAATTTGGCTTAGGGGCAGACTCAGAATTGCTTAAATTGCTAACATAGTTAAACTCGGTGTAGCAGCTATGCTAAGACACAAGAGCCGGAAAACTAGATGTAGTTCACTCGGTGCGGCCTCATTAGGCTACAAGAGCCGGAATAACCTCGGTTAAACTCGGTGCAGCAGCTAAGTAAGCAGCAAGAGCCGGCAAACTGAGGAGCCAGTTAACTCGGTGTGACTTGGCTACAAGAGCCGGAATAACCATGACAGCAATCGGTAATATTCGACTCGGTGTAGCTATGACCAGTTGTCAATTGAGTATAGGTCAGATAGGTGTGAGATCATGCTACAAGATCCGGACGAAAAAAGGAAATGTAGTATTTGAAAGTTAACTATAAATCCCAAAATAAATGGTAGCAAACATAATGTTCAACTCGGTGTAACTATGCATTTGTGTCAACTCTGTGTGAAGACATACATGCTACAAGATCCGGAAGAACACTACCTGTTATATTGTAAATTTTGAAAATTCCATAATTCAATTAAGTTAGCTGAATTTTGGGGAATTAAACAATTGTTTAAAATTGAAATAATATAAAAAAAAAAAAAAAAAAAAAAAAAATAGAAATAAAATAAAATGCAAAACTAAATCTGCCCAATCATTAATGAAGACAGTACAAGACAGTACTAAAGCTTAAGAATAACATAATATATTGGTACAATTTAAGAACAAACAAAAATAACAGGGCTGGCGGTGGGGAGGTGGAGGCTTTTGAAACTATTCTGACTAGCCTGCAACTCAATGAATAACCTATATGATTATGTATAGATAAAAATATCAACCAATCAGATCGCTTTACTCCTTACACATTAAAATAATATGTAAACAAACTGTCGACCTATGCAATAATAATTGCTTCATAAACCTGCCTTATCTCTATAAGCCTTAATTTATGCCGCAATTAGTAAGAAGATAGCAGGCTTTCTTAAATCATCCCAATATTCATTCATTCCATAATTCTAATAGTGTTATATTCTGCTCTCATCCCCTATATTCACATTAGTCTATTTTCCCATGGAAAGATGTCCTAAAGACATTTACTCTTGCATCAACCGTGAACATAAACCACATTGGTAATGGATATCTGATATTGAAATAAATCCCATCCATATAACTTATAAAAAGAAACAACTTCTATGTTTATACTCTTTATCCATGTATCAATATAAACAAAGTGACTACACTGTCACAAATAATGTCAAATCAAACAATCCAAAAAAAATACTGATAATATCAAAACATATATATACATTTTACTTTTTAAACTAATGAATAATAAATTTGGCTTAGGGGCAGACTCAGAATTGCTTAAATTGCTAACATAGTTAAACTCGGTGTAGCAGCTATGCTAAGACACAAGAGCCGGAAAACTAGATGTAGTTCACTCGGTGCGGCCTCATTAGGCTACAAGAGCCGGAATAACCTCGGTTAAACTCGGTGCAGCAGCTAAGTAAGCAGCAAGAGCCGGCAAACTGAGGAGCCAGTTAACTCGGTGTGACTTGGCTACAAGAGCCGGAATAACCATGACAGCAATCGGTAATATTCGACTCGGTGTAGCTATGACCAGTTGTCAATTGAGTATAGGTCAGATAGGTGTGAGATCATGCTACAAGATCCGGACGAAAAAAGGAAATGTAGTATTTGAAAGTTAACTATAAATCCCAAAACAAATGGTAGCAAACATAATGTTCAACTCGGTGTAACTATGCATTTGTGTCAACTCTGTGTGAAGACATACATGCTACAAGATCCGGAAGAACACTACCTGTTATATTGTAAATTTTGAAAATTCCATAATTCAATTAAGTTAGCTGAATTTTGGGGAATTAAACAATTGTTTAAAATTGAAATAATTTTTAATACGGCTAAAACCAGATTGTAATGATATATGAAATCTGAGTGCCCCAAAATGAGGGTAAGCCAAATATAAATAAACATGTTACAAAACAATGAAAAAATAATGAATCAAAATCAAACTACAATGAACATAATCTTATTCAAACCTACTCTACTATATCAGCAGTGCTTTCTCAAGACAAAATCTTTGATGGTCATACATGACCCCCTATTTGGAAGTTGGGGGTCATTTGTTTGTGTATTTCATGTTGTGCAGTTCGTTTTTAAGTCAAGGTTTTTTTTTTTGTTTTTTTTTAGAGCAAATTCGTCGCAAAATTATCGTTTGACAGCCGTTCGGTTGTTTTTACACATTCCTGTTGGGGCTTGTGCTCGTTTTCTTTACTTTGCGATGAGAAAAATGATGTTAAACGCCGTCGCTTAGCAGACGATGGAGCTGAACTTTTTCCACGATTATCTACATCAGAGACATATATACGGCTCTTAATTCTCGGCAAATTTAGGTATCTACATCTAACTAAAATATGTAGTGATGTGTCAAATGGTTAAATACTCGGTCATATACGCGCGTTACACAAGGAGATACATTTAAATAGTTAGCGTATGAAGTAAAACAGAGTAACTAATGTAAACAATCTGTCAAACAATGTTTTCATTGTGTTACCTCGCTGTGTATTGAATCAGCAGCCGATCAAGTATAGAGGCGCGCTCTTAAAATAGTAACACATATATGTAAAACATGCTCTGATATGTGGACTGCATGACACGTGGTTAAAAAAAAAAATCTCTGATTGGCTGACTGATAATCAGTCTAGGTGGAATGGGAGACCCACAAATGTAAACATAAGCAGACGGGTTCTCTTAAATACGTTACGATACAAAAGAATAACTAGTTTAAAAAATACCGATTTAACAATGAACGAGGACCCAGTCTACGGTTGTCGCTATCAATGAAAAACCGAGCGTCTACTCTCGCAATGTCAATGTCAATTAAAATGCGTCAGAGACGCAGAAAAAAGGGCTCTGGAGAAAACACTGAGCATCAGCAAATATATGTCCTTAAGTTAAGCATCTGCCAGAGTATTGTGTGCTTTCTTCAGCACACCGTCAGAAATCCGTATATATCTGCAATAGGAATCCGACGACCATCGACCTAAGGTTTTAATAAGATGGTCCTCAATAAGTACTCTACCTGCGGTCGTAGCCGCTCCGATGCGAAAAGAGTGACCACTATAAAATGAAGAATCAATGCCTAAATATTGTAATGTTTCTTTGAACATAGATAAGAATTTTCTTCTAGATACTGCTAGTCCATCGATATCAATAAATAGGGGTTGGTCATACGAATCCCCTGAATTAACTTTAACTCTAGCTTTCATATACTTGCAACAAATACTAAATGGGCAAATATTTTTTCCAGTCTCAAAAAGTTTAATTATTACGCCTTTTCTAAAAGGATCTGTCTTAGACACCTTTAATTTCAAATGAACACAATCAGTTAAAACATTCATATCTGACACACATAAATTAAAGCTTGGGTCAAATTTATCAGTGTTTCCTACTGTAAATTCTCCACACCTTAAAAATCCGAAAAAAGCTACTGTACTCATAGTTTCTAATAATACATTTTTAAAAGAATCATTTTTTCGTAAGTAAACACATAACCTGTTCAGTATGTCAAAAGTTACTGGATATCGAGGTCTTGAAGATATGTTTTGGGTACGCTTCACTCCATTAAGTATGGATTTAAGACGATTTAACTGAGAATTATCTGGGTATCTTATATTCTGTTCCATACACCTAAATCTTATACCACATAAATATAATTTGATTGTACTATAACTAACATTAAGCCTACTTGTACAATGTGCTACAAATAATAACAGTAACTCTTCATCAACAGGTAAAAAATGAGGCATAACATATGCCACTATTCCTGTAAACAATAAAAATTGAACATAAGCCTTAAACCCAGTTTCATAGCATTGTCTTGTGCTCGGTGCAATAGCTTTACACCACAAATTGTCGACTACGTTTTTGAGGTCCATAATACGACCTTCAGATGAGGCACTATACAGGGTTTGTTGGCTGCTAATGCTGGGGCCAATCGACGGAATCTGTCCATGTATATCCTCTCGGCAATCCTCAGTCATAGTAACATAATAATGCAATGCTTTAACTGTGGTTGAAAGTGAAATAAGATGCGACACAAAGGACCTTCCAGGAATAACTACCCTTGAGGCAAAATTAAGATGGCCCAAAAGTTGCAACAATTCACGTTTTGTGCATGATTTCCTATTCAAAAAATCTCTCAAAAACTCAGTAATTCTTTTCAGTTTGTCATTTGGCAATCTAGCCTCCATAAGACTTGAATATAAAATAATTCCCAAATATTCCATAACTGTATCAGGGCCTGCAGTTTTGTTTTTGGCCATAGGGATGTTAAGTTTCTCGAAAATATAGTATAATAAATCCATGTTCCTCTGGCTACATTTAAGAGGCTCTTCGAATGTTATAAAGTCGTCCAACAAATGAAGAATATATTTAATCCCATAATTGTGAGAAGCTATCCAGCAAACACTTTGTGATAAGGTGTCAAAGATCCTAGGAGAAGACCGGCAACCAAACGCTAGTTTTGTATAATAATAATAATGGTTACGCCACTTAACACCAAACATATGCCACTGTGAAGGCAAAACAGGCATCAATTTAAAAGCATCTGAGATGTCTGTTTTACACATTGTGGTATTTTTACCTAATTTATGAATAATTTTGATTGCGTCATCTATGCGCACATATGACAATGAACAACCTTCCTTATCAATCATTTCGTTCACGCTACAATGGTCAGAGTCCTCATGGGGAGATGACAAATCAACAATCAGTCTTGGTTTCCTAGAATACTTGCCTATAGCTACACCTATAGGACTCACACGATATTTCGAAAAATGTAAAACTGCAAATGGTCCTCTTAAAAATCCCTTATTTACCTCACTTTCAACAAGTTTATCAACAATGATTGGTTGTGTAATTGCGGACCTTAAATTTTTGCACTCTTTGGTAGAAACATTAATGTTAGCAATCATAGTGTCAAAACCATACTCCAAACCATCACACAAATATTTAACAAAGTTCTGATCTGGATGATAAGCCAATTCTTGTTTTAAATTATTAATATTAATTGGTGTCTCAACTTTATCGTGATTCAGTCATTGATTTGAAGTTTCCTGTGGTGTGATTGTTCTTTTACGTGTGCAAGATTTAGCCCCGTGAGTATTTGCATGACATACAGAACATACATGAATATACTGGCATGATGGTCTATAACAACTTCTCTCATTAAAGTTGTTGCACACTTCTCTGTCGTTAAACATACTTCTTTTTCTGCCGTATCTGTCTATCCCTTTCAAATTGTCTTTGGTCACATTTGACATGTTTGAAAATGTATTCTTACTCATAGCGAGTTGAGGGCAAAAGGCTGAGGGGTGCATGGTAGAGTAACAGAGATTGCATGCGTTCATTCGAGCATTCCCAGCAACCATAGTGAGTAGAGTATTGTCTTTGATAGCCCAGTCAACCTTAATGTTATGGTCTCGTAATGCTGCGGCAGCTCTGGCCGAAAATTGGCAATGGTATTCATAACATTTTGAGCCATACACATTTGAAACATCTACAATGTTCGCCTCATAACGATCGAGCTCGACACGTCTTTCGGGGTACTGAATGCACATCACTCTCTTGTATTTGCCGAAAGCAGTGATGAATTCAGAAATTGTGAGTGATTTATGTAATCTAGCATCCTCTTGTTCATTAAATTTGACATTTATTGTCTGATATCCTGACTCACGAGTGTTTTTCTCATTGTCAAATTTAGGAATCAGTAGTGAGGCCAAATTTACATCTTTCCCCTCCCAGATCTTTTTCTTGATATTATCTGGAACGATGTCCAGATGGGGCACGCACTCAGAGGGGACTCCAAACTCGGACATTGGGAATCTATACCCACCGTTCTGTGTGTTGTTAACCGCTACATTGGTCAGCTGTTCGACATTTCCGGCACCGCGTCCTGAGCTTCTCATCGCTGCATAAGCGGTTGACAGGGAATGTCCTTCATTACCATCGGCTGTATTACGATCACTGGTCAATTTGAGTACTGACTGTTGCATTCCGAACATGGTTTGCTGCATCGACTGCATGCTGTTGAGCATTCCCGTTACTATGGAATTATTTATGTTCATTGACATGGGCGCGGCCATGCTGGAAGTATTACTTCCAGACGGATCAGTGCGCGCAGTTCCGACTTCGGTCACTGCAGTGCTGTGATTCGGTCTGGCCGCTGTTAAGTCATTGGAGCTACCGGCGGCGGGCGTATTATTTGTACTAGAGGAATGACTGACCTGGCTTGGCATATTCTGATTTCCATTGTGTACATTTACATCCGTCTGAATGTTATTTGAACCAATATTGTTCATATCCCTTCGCGCTCTATTTTCCACATAAATCTTCTTAAGCACGTTTTTACCTAACGATGTTGGAGCGAAAATGTTCATATTTTCGAGTTCTGATTTAAGTTTTTCAACTGTCCATGTAGACGGGTCAGCACTGTCCCATGGAACATTCCTTGTTCTAGCACGAGGTGCGCGTCGGTCCGCCATTGTCACAATATTATCCAATCACTCAAGATATTAATGATCAATAAGCATATTAGCATCCGTAAATGTTCGTTATTAAACTATCGTGACGTTATTAAATGTCATAAAAACAAGTTTCCGATTAACAAGTAAGTATAGAAAATAAATCCAACAAACGTAAATCATAAAGTTTTGAAACTATTCTGACTAGCCTGCAACTCAATGAATAACCTATATGATTATGTATAGATAAAAATATCAACCAATCCGATCGCTTTACTCCTTACACATTAAAATAATATGTAAACAAACTGTCGACCTATGCAATAATAATTGCTTCATAAACCTGCCTTATCTCTATAAGCCTTAATTAAAAACATTTATTATAATATGTGCTATGTTGTATATGTATGTTTTACAATTACGATGATAACAAAGTATATAAAGGTTATTATTTTTGTAATGTGCACAAACATTTCGTTATTAATTTGTATCTTTACTAAACGATGTATGTTTTATAATTATGATGATAAAAAAGTATATAAAGGCTATTATTTTTGTAATGTGCACAAACATTTCGTTATTAGTTTGTATCTTTACTAAACGATGTATGTTTTATAAACAGAGCTCTAGATTTGTTCATGTTCTAACATCCTTATTGGACCGTCCTTATTGGACCGCTAAAACCTATGTTGTGTGTGCTCAAAAGAATCGTCTTTTGAGTACCCACGCTATTAGTTTTAATAATTGCTTAGAAATATTTCTTGGAAGAAAGATATGATTAATCTACCTTATCTCAAACTTTTCTTGCCTCAAATCAATTATGAATCAATCCGGACATAACTATTTAGTAAGAATACATATGTCATCAAGCTATTCATTATGGAAGGAAGATAAGTCCTTTTAAAGCTCAGCTGAGGACTTAGTAGCCAATTGTCCTTATAATTGCATGTATATATTAACCCTTGCCCACATACAGACGCTTTCTGACGCCTCTGCAGCAGGCGACTTTTAAAACCATTGTGGCAAAAGAAGCAATTGCTCATGATAAGCTAGTTCTCCTATTTGCACAATGTTTTCAATTGTATTTACACTTTTATCTAGATAGTTTTGCCAAAATGTTTTTCAACGTAGTCGGCTGCAGATTTTGTTGTATGTGAGAAAGTGTTAAAAACATTTTTAGAAAAATCATGTCACAAACTGCCGATCCGCTTTTTTATTTGGACATAATTTGGCACAGATGCTTAATTACTAACTCTCTGCAAAAAGTGTTCCAAATATTTTGGATTCGTTAAAAACATAGCCGCCAGGGGGGCCGGGTTGATTTTCTAAATCTAAATAAAAGTATCCTGTCAAAATGCTTGTCCTAGAACTTTATTTTATAGTATGTACAGTTTATTATTACCTATATGGTTCAAAGAATGTCCATGAGGTACAGAAAAATGACCCCAAAGCCTGGACCCATCTTTAACAAAGACTATATATATACTATTATTTGTGTCCTGTTATGGTATATCTATCTTCGTGTCATAGTATATATATATATATATATATATACCGTTCCACGAGAAAACCAACATTATGGAATCTGCGTAATGTATCGTCACAGATCAGCCTGCGGAGTCCTCGCAGGCTAATTCGGGCCGACACATTCCGTCTCAGGGGTATAGAGGTATAGAATAATGATTCATGCAATAGAAAATCCATGGTAAAAGTATAGAACAATTGACCACTTTTAATTACTTAGGAATTGTTTTTACAAGTAACGGGACCTTCCATAATGCTATTAAAACATTGGTTGGTAAAGCTAATCGGGCTCTGAGCGATTTATTCACTATTACTAGGGGTAAAGAAATACCATTAACAATTATGCTTGATTTATTTGATTCCTTTGTCGCGTCTATTATTTATTATTCGAGTGAAGTGTGGGGCTTCTTAACTAGTGAATTGGTAGAACGATTGCATAGAAAATTTCTTAAGAGATTATGTAAAGTAAAACCCTCAACTAGCAATTCTGCTATATATGGAGAGTTTGGAAGATTTCCGCTCCATGTCATTATTAAAATTAGAATTATTAAATATTTTATAAAACTTTTTACTGAAAAGGGAAATAATTGTATCCTTTCAACATTATTAAACTACAATATTAATAGAAATAGTAGCGATTCAAATGCTGATTGGGTCAGAAACATTAAACATTTGCTACAGACTATTGGATTTTATGAGGTATGGTTATTCCCAGCATCTGTTAACATAAAGATGTTCATTCCAGTGTTGCGACAAAGATTGATCGACATGTATATAGCTGAATGGTATATTGATGTAAATATTAAAACTTCACTGATCTTATACAAACGCCTAAAAACCTCTTTTGATAGGTCTTGCTACCTTGAAAAAATGAATATTCCAACATACAGAAATGCCGTTGCGAGATTACGCTTATCGTCACATCAATTACTTATTGAAACAGGTCGACATAGAAACATCAAAAGAGAAGATAGGAAATGTACTCTCTGCAATTTAAATGACATTGAAGACGAGTTTCATTTTATGCTAGTTTGTCCTTTTTATCAAGATCTAAGACATATATATATAAAGAAAATATATTTCAGAAATCCTAATATGTACAAATTCATTTCTATGTTAAACTCAACAAATCTAAATGTTTTAAATGCAATTGGAATATACTATACCAAAGCTAACCACAAAAGAATAAGTGTACTTAATGTAGTAAATGATTAGACGATGAGAGTTATGGCTCCTTTTTCTGATCAGCTTATTGCTTAACATAGCATGAAAACATAGCACCAAGCGCTCTATCCGAATATCTGCATACTTATATATTCCGCTCATTTCAAACATTATTTCCGCCTTCTTGGGAAGTGCATTATTCTTTCAAAATAGTAATTTGATAAACTGTATGTCTATTTTTTTTTTTCGTATGCACATGTATATTGTAAATGTTTTGACGATGAACCATATGTGTTCAAGTCTTATGAATAAACTTCTGTTCTGTTCTGTTCTGTTCTATATATACTATTATTTGTGTCCTGTTATGGTATATCTATCTTCGTGTCATAGTATATATATATATATATATATATATATATATATATATATATATGAGCCGTTCCACGAGAAAACCAACATTATGGAATCTGCGTAATGTATCGTCACAGATCAGCCTGCGGAGTCCTCGCAGGCTAATGCGGGCCGACACATTCCGTCTCAGGGGTATAGAGGTATAGAATAATGATTCATGCAATAGAAAATCCACAGGAGGCGAAAAGTCTCTGTCCGTGTTAGCCTGCGCGGCATGCTTTGGCTGATCGGGATCGATACTTTACGCAGAATCCACACTGTTGGTTTTCTCGTGGAACGGGTCATATGTATTTAGTGAATGTAGCTAAATGTAATCAGACACAGCTTGTTCACGCCATAACTCCATAACTTTACAGCATCAGGTCATTGTGAGACTTGCTAAGTAGGGACCCTTCTGTATTTCACAACATTGCTATGGTTATATACGCTTGAACATATAGTGTATATATCTCTACGGTTGATCAAGGTTATGAAAGCTCAATCGACCACATTTAACATCCAGTCTTTGAAATTCAACCAGAATATTCATCTCCATCAAGCGGCAGTCAAGCTCTACATTTGGTAACGTATGTCAGAAACTAGGTCAAATTTAAACCTCAGCAACCAAATGTTTAACCATTCACTATGAAGAATCATCATAGATTTTGCTTTTTTTAAAGATGTCAATCAGTTAGATGGCTCTTTCAAATTAAAATAAATTGTCTATACTTAAAAATAGAGAGAGTGGTCATATTGTTTAGCTCACACAATCGTAATACCAGTAATAGAGCTTAACAAGTTGTGTAATATTGTTGTGTGAGTCTGTCTGTAAACACATGTTGTCGCAGTCACAAAATGGAGTGAGACAAAACAGTCAATTTTCTAACGACGGCTACAGCCACTATTTCAATTGCCTATTACATAACAACCCTTGCTCGAATTTTTCTGAAACTTTGTCAGATTGATGTATGGTATGGGACGTCGTTCAAGGGCAATACAACCAATGTCAAGGTCATAGTTTGCCAGAGCTTTACATTGGTTAGGTAACTTAACATTAGTAAACCCTGACTCTTGAGGTCACAATCTTCTTGAAATCTTATCAGAACATTTATCTTCATAAAATCTCGATTAAGTTCAAAATTATGATCAGCAAAGCTCAAAATGACTTTTTATGATGGGTGATCCAAAAGTAATAACTTTTGTATTAGTTGATACGCTTTGATGAAATTCATACCATATGTATATCTGTTTTCGCTCTACATTGTGGCGACTTCATTTTGTTTAATATTGTCATCAGTTTAGTTATAAATCGTTTTCATAGAAACGAGTTGAGGCACAGGCCCAACCGTAATTTTACAAGGAAGTACTATTTTAAACTGTGTATATTTCAAATATACACCAACAGAAGATAACGAACATTTGAATGATATTAATTTGGTGTTATTTTGTTCGAATTACAGAAGTTTAATGTCGTCAGAATAGTTAAGTTGCTTATGCGAGAACGTCACTTACAAAATGACGTCAAATGAAAAATTGAAAAATATCTATGTAGTAAATTATATAACAACAGAGACACAAATCAAAATAATCTTTGTAAATGATAATTCAGTCGAGTTCACCAGGAGTCAAGCAGTCAGAAGCGATGTATACAAACATTTTTGTGATGGTTGAAGGAGAATAATCAGTGGGAAATTAATGTCACTTGTCAAGCCCTGGTAGCTCAGTCGGTAGCGACGCGGGTTGTCAATCAATGGCTTGTGAGTTCGAATCCCAGCTCGGCCAACATTCTTTCCGACGTTTGAAAAAAGTCATTGTGACAAGCGTCATTCGTCTTTCATCAATGGGCTATATGGAAAAGCAGCTAGTTGCTTGGAAAGTATATTGTGTGGAGTACTGGTGTGAGAAAGTTAGGAAACATATGAGAAGGTGAACTGGCCGCCGTGATATGACTGAAGAATTGTCGAAAACGACGTTACGCTCCAATCAATCAAATCAATTACTTTTGGATTACTCCTCGTATATTCAGAAGAGATTAGAGTAACCCGTCAGTTTAGGCAAAATACATGCACATTGAATGTGCTCTAGATTACTGACAGTAGACTCAAACTAATTGCACAACTATAAACTAAAGCTTAATTTAAATTATCAGTGTATAAGTTAAGATTATCTGATAGGGAATGAAAAGCATCTTTAAACAGTTTTTCACTTAAACTTGAGCTGTGCTCTGGAAAGAACTTCAATAATTCACTATGTCATTTAAGACCACCGTAGATCCAGAAATAATAATACTCTGTACTGTTTGCCAATAAGTCAGAGAGGGTTTCAAGACATTGTCCAATTGGTTCACATAGCATGGATGCGAAAACAGATCTTAAGCTACACTAGTCAATAATATACTTGGTTTGTTAAGACTCATAAATACATTCAGTGATTAAACATTGTTCAGAGGTCCGGATAAGGAGGGGTATTCAGCTCTTCTTCCCAGTTTCTCTTTTACCATTAAAGCTAATCCTATGTTGTGGGTACTCAAAAGAATCGTCAGAGACGATTCTTTTGAGTACCCATAACATAGGGTTAGAACATGCAAAACGCCCCTTATCTAGAGCTCTAATTGTTACATGAAAGATTCTCCGGGCACTCTAGCAGTGGTTGTTATATTGTACAGTTATTAGTGCCAAGCATGAACTATACTGCAATCTTTATTGTAAGTCTTTGTTGGACGGCTTCATTTGAAGTAGACTTTCTCAAGAACCTGAAGAGACTAACACGAAACAAGTTACGTAAACAATATTTAATTCAGACAGATTGTCAGTAAACGTTTATTATATTCTGCAAGCAAAATGAATTAATGAACAAGACTGTGATATCTACGTCCATCACAATCTCTCGATGGTACAAAACAAACCATGTAAGTTTCAAAATAATTGGATGACAACTGCAAACTCTTACCAGGTTCACAGGAAAACAACAGATAGACAATGGGATCAATAAGCTGCTCTGATAATTAACTGAAGTGTTCAATAACTATTGCGTCGTGGTAACAATGTACCAATTAGCGGATTCAAGCTAATAGATTATGTTTATTTTCCTTTGAATTGTGTTCATCCTTGATTTAAGTATGAACTCATCAACAATTTTGTTCCCGCTTCCTTATTCAGCTACAACAATACAACGCCCTTCAATCTTTCTGTTTATACCCCCTTGTCCCATCTACAGTAAATATACACATCAGAGACTTCCTGTTTATAACCCCCCCCCCCCCCCCCCCCACCCCCCCCCCCCCCCACCCCCCCCCCCCCCCCCCAAAAAGAAATTGCACATACATGTTCAAAAACATTACTTAACAAACATAGGTGTTAAACTTCTTGATTCAACTGTGGTATTATGATTTTTTTTTTCTGTTTTCTGTGTAATATATTGGGAATTTCAATTGTCTGTGTGAATTCTTGTAATCTTTACACATTAGAAATGGTAAAAACTGGTATAGAACTACATTATATCAAATACATTAATATGTTTTACTTTACACACTGGTAATGAAATTACACATATTTTCATGAACTGCTGCTAACAGTGAAAACACATTACAATTGGCTTCAAAACTATAAAAGATTTATCTGCGCTCAGAATTCGTGCTCAAGTATCTGTTTGGTCAGAAGCGAATTCGTTCTCCAAATTGACCAATCAGAAGCCTTATTTGGAGCATGGAGTTTATTTCTGAGCAAAAACAACGTTTTCAGAGTTTTATAGTTTTGAACCCTGGTCTAACAAGAGTTCTGAGTTCAAATCTCAGCAGTAACATTTTTTGAAAGAAGCAGCTAAACTTGAAAATCTTTACAAATTAAACATGAAATTATTATGCTGTGGGGAATCATCAGAGTTGTACGAAAGCCTATTAGCACCATCTGAGAAAAAAAGAAATTGTAAAGTCGTAATAACGCGAAAGAAGGCGTTATAATGCGAAAAAAGGCGAAGTAACGCGAAACAATGCATAATAACGCAAAGTAAATGCGTTATAATGCGAAGAAAGGCGTAGTTACGAGGAAAACAGGCATTATAAGGCGAAAAGAATGGCGTATTAACGCTAATAAAAGGCGTAAAGCACTATTATTACCCTGGTTGGATATTGAAATTCACTTAATCATCAATTCTAATTCCGGACGACCACTGACTCTTTTCCATCCTTACAGCGCGACAAAGGTTTTTTTGGAATCCGACGAAAGTAATATGCGGTTCTCTGGCTGGTCTCTTTGACGGTAATTGCAGCCTAAAACGCAACAATAGATATAATCCCTACCATCACTGCGTTGCACTATCATGACATTTTATCCAAATAATCATCGTAAAAAATGAAATTTGTTAAAAATGGTACGAAATTGCGGTGGTACGAAGTCCATAACAATTATGTACAAGGTTAAAAGCTATCACCAATGATATATAATTATTCTATGAATCTTACCTTTTCTTCGACCATTTTGTCAGCAGCCGAGACCGAAATTGTCTGTACGCCTGAGATGAATGTTCGTGTTATTACACCTTTATTTTCGCGTTATAATGCCTTTATTCCGCGTTACTACGCCTTTCGTCGCATTATTACGCCTTAACTCTGCGTTATTATGCATTATTTCGCGTTACTTTGCGTGACTTCGACCTTTTTCGCATTATAACGCCTTTTTTCGCGTTATTACGACTTTACAATATTTTTTCTTCTCAGATGGTCCTAATAGGCTTTCGTAGAGTTATCTTACCAAAAGACAATTCCAGGCTTCTAGTGAAAAAGAAATTATGAAAAAGGTTATTTACTCCCTTTACCCTATTCAAAAGCTTTTATAACTGAGCAATAACAATCAGAAAAAGTAAAAAAGGCATTTGATCAAATTGTGACTCTGGAAATCCGCACATTTTTACAGTCTGATCAGATCCTTCACTATCCATATTGTCAAACGACATATTTCACATGTTTACATTATCAGATGTTGACACTTGTACTCATTAATCAATAACCTAATGCTGTTTCTTTGTTTACAAATTAAAACACAGCAAAGGAGATAGTGGTTAAAAGTGTAAATATTGTTGAATAGGAAGATATTGTTTTGGAGCAATTACACCATTCCAACAATGTAGTCAGGTAATACCCCCGTCAGACCGAACGGCGACCATCTGCGACCGTACGGCGACCAGAAAAATTGTACAAGTTCGCCGGCAAACGTGAACACAATGCAAGAAATAGTCCAAATAAAATACAAAAACTTGAAAATAGCCTCGCTCTTATCACGACCTGTGCGATCATACCGCGATCTCACGGCGCGCGCGCCTCGACCACTCTGCGCTTATGGCGTTTCTATTTAGATCTATGGGCTTGACCACGGAGATCACCGGCGATCCCGCGGTGCTCTAAACACGCCCATTAGGTTACTAAATACTTATATCACCGTCGGACCGGCCTGGCGTCCTTACTACGCTACTTCGGCGACGGAAAATAGGCCCAATGTCGCCATAAGCGTGTTACAAGCGTGGTGGAAACGCCAGACATCGTGCTGTTGTTGCCATGGTCGCCGAGTCACGGCGTTTGTTTTGAGTATGTTCAAAACAAACGCCAAGGTTCGGCGATCTGACATGGAACGCAGTGAGAACGCGGTGTGGTCGCAAAGGTCGTAAGTCAAGCGTTGTAAAATCTCCATGAACGTATTACACACGCAGTACACGCGTGGCAAAGCCGCTGCAAACATGGTAACATTTGCAACGGCGACTACTTGGTGTCCTCACATAGACCCTCGCGGTGTCTGCCACGACCCAATGAAGCGTTCAAAGTCCCTATGGCATTGTCAGGGTTTCTCAGTGAGTTTATGGAGTTCTTAATACGACCATGGCGTGGTTACCAAACTTTCATTACGCTCCTATGGCAACCATGCTTTTCATATGCGACCTGCTCTTAAAAAACTGGCATTTCAAAGTTCATATAACAGTATGTATGTTGTCTTCATCGCATTTATGTCGTGTTAATCATCATGTTAGACTCAGTAGCATCATTCCTGGAGACCCTCTCTTGTGATGAGACTGGAGCAGCTGGCGAGGTGGGTGCCATCCGAGATGCCGATCTATCTCGGCCACTGCCACGGCCTCGGCATCTTGTAGCATGTTCCTTCGGCATCTAAGTTCTACTCAGCAAACGCACAACTACACGATGATCATCATGACATTTCTGAAAATCTTACCAGCTTATATAGTCGCCGTGATCACGTGGTAGAAACGTCGTGAGGTCGCGATACACGTAGAAGACGCTTGGTAAGAGAACCCCATGAGCTTGGTTAGAGCATCGCGGCATCACCGGTGATCGCCGTTGCCAAGCCCATATATCTTAATAGAAACGCCGTAAGGTTGTGGCGGGTGCGCCGTGAGAACGGGGTATGATCGCACAGGTCTCGGTAAGAGCGCGGCTTTTTTCAGGATTGTATTTTTGGGACTTTTTCTCGCATTGTGTTCACGTTTTCCGACGACCTTATACATTTTCTGGTTGCCGTACGGTCGAGGATGGTGGCCGTCCGGTTTGACGGGGCTTTAACCACGCCATGTTCGTATTAAGAACTCAATAAACGCAGTTGGACCCCCATAAGAACGCCATTGGCGCACTGGGAGCCCCATGGGGAGGTAGTGCAATTGGGAATGTCTAGGTAGTGTTCAAATGCATTTGTATATGACGAGTTAGGGCGTTACCCTATGTATATAATGAGATACAAAATACTACCTTTATCTTCCTTAGTTCTTAAAAGTAGTCTTAACTGATTTCGCCTGCTTAAAATGTCTAACCATAGATACCCAAAGCAATGTTATACGATGCAGTTACAGTCGAAGGAGTCTTGGGCCTAATCAGTTGGAAATCTTTTATATAGTCATGGCTTTGGATATGTATGGTTAAACAAAGGTGCTACGAATGAAAACAAGTTGTTGCATGTATTCATGTTACGAAGCTTTGACATTTACAAACAGAAACTACATGTTGAGTTATAAGCTCCGTTTTTATAACTTAATTTCTCTGAATTGTTCTAGGTACATCTTTATAGTATGTAGATACATCTTTATATGATGTAGATGCATCTTTCTATGATGTAGATGCATCTTTATAGTATGTGGATATATCTTTATATTATGCAAATACATCTTTATATTATGTAGATACATTATGTAGATACTTTATTGTGTGATGTGTTTACTTTATTACATTATGTCCATACTTTATTACATTATGTCCATACGTTATTCCATTATGTGCATACTTTAGTATAGTGTGTGCACAAATTATATTGTGTAGTTGATTATTTTTATTTTAGCCTTTCGTGACGTTATTGTATCTGGTGCAAACTGTGTCATGTTATGGTAACTTAATTTAATCTTGTGTAATTTTGTTATGCAGTGGATACTTTGAGCGGGATTCTATTCTGCTTCCACACCGAACAATGAAAGCGTGCAGGTGATGTTGATCCATAGGTTATAGGTAAACTGTTTACGAATGTTATCTATGAATGAAAATATAAATTCGAAATTATTTACTTACTTTTCGATCCAACATGACAAATGTTTGAACAAGAACTGAATTTGATGGAAATTAATGTTCTTATGAATTTCAATGAATATTTTAACATACATTGAACCTCTGAAGTGTTCAAAGGCTTTTGAAACTTGACCTTGTGATCTAATTTTTGACTCCACATACATGTAATCGCGTTTATAGATTGACCTAGATTTGATGAAGATACATTTTCATAAAGACGCCGCGCATGATTTTGAAGCATGACTTAAAGGAAGCAGATGTAGTTCAGTACATTTAAATAACGTGTGAAAACAGACGACAGGATGTAAATATTTCGAACAAGAAGGCCAAATGTCTCTTTATCCTAACCAAGAAGGCCAAGATGTGCCTATATTGCTCACCTGGCTACCATAGCCTATACTAAATGGTTACCAAGAGCAGAAAGGGTCAATGTCGACGTAGGGATTAGACGTTTTATATGCTGCGATCTATGTGATATTCAGCATGAGAAGTTTAGTCGTGAAATGACAAGTTTAGTCCTGAAACCATTTGGTTTACAGTTTGCTTTACAATAACTGCAACTATAATGTGTCATACAAGCTGAAGTTTCTTAACTTTTTACCAATAAACGGTTTCAAATAAGACTGTATCGCTCCACTGCCATTAGGCAAAATTTAAATCTCCAAACAGACCCGCCCCCTTGTGGCCATGTTTTTTCGACCAATCAACATGGCTTGAAGGAATCCGATAGAGGGTCCTCCTAGGAACATTTCTACAAAATAATTTGAAAAACAGCCCAACACTTTCGGAGAAGAAGATTTTTTAAGTTTTCACTATAGCCATATTATAAGGCAAAAATAGCCCCGCCCCCTGGCGGTCATAGTTTTCGACCAATCAACATGGCTTGAAGGAATCTGATAGAGGGTCAACCTCGGAACATTTCTACACAATTATTTGAAAATTGGCCAAGCACTTTCGTAGGAGAAGATTTGTTAAGCTTTCACTATAACCATATTAGGCAAAACTGCCCTGTCCTATGGCGACCATGTTTTTCGACCAATCATTATGGCTTGAAGGAATCTGATAGAGGGTCTCCCAAGGAACATTTCTACAAAATTATTTGAAAATTGACCAAACACTTTCAGAGTAGAAGATTTTTTAAGTTTTCACTATAGCCATATAAGACAAAATAGCCCCTTCCCTTGGAGGCTATATTTTCGACCAATAAACATGGCTTGAAGGAATCTGATAGAGGGTCGGTCTCCCAAGGAGCATTTTTACAACACATTTAGAAAATTGGCCAAATGCTTTCGGAGGAGAAGATTTTTTAAGTTTTCACTATAGCCAAATAAGGTAAAATAGCCCCGCCCCCTGGCGGCCATGTTTTTTGACCAATCAACATGGCTTGAAGGAATATGATAAAAGGTCACACAAGCAACATGTCTACAAAATTATTTTAAAATCGACCTGACACTTCCGGAAGAGAAGAAGATTTTTTAAGTCTTCATTATTTTTTTCTTTCGGTTTCCATGGAAACCAGAATAATGCATGGATCCCAAATATTTTGAGGAACTTAGGAGAGGATATTGAGAGGATGCTTCCTATGAAGTTTCATTCTAATTGGCCAACTGGTTATGGATGAGAAGTCGTTTGAAGCAAAAGTGTACGGACGGACGGACGGACGCATGAACGCACGACGGACAATTTCTCCATGACATATAAACTCGACTGACTTTCAGCCAGTTGAGCCAAAAACGGGAGTATATAAACAAAAATTACGAAGTAATTTTACAAATTTTAAAGATATCAATGATCAAAGTTAAGCATTTATGAAATTAAAAAAAAAGTTCACATGTATAGTCAACATATATCAAGAATACGATGGTCTGAATGAACAAACTGTATGGGGGAACGTTTTAAGTTTAGAATATAAATAGGCAAAAACATCCTGCGAATTTTGGGGCCTTAAACCAAACAATTAAAAACGCGTAGCCTAGGATGTTTAGGAGAAGTAAACTCTTTTTCTGAGCTTTGATGAAATTGGGTCATGGCCGTAAACCAAACTACTAAAAACAGCGTAGCCTAGGCAGTTGGGGAAACGTTATTAAATACAAATTAAATGTGTCTAAGTTGTTGTAATAACGGTAGAAGACAAACGTATTTTGTATCTTGTTGTTTTTAAATCAGTTAATACAATTTATTGATTTATAAAGGTTGTTGTTTTCAAGCATACAACAGAGATTTTATTGACAATAGTAATGTTGGTTGCTCCCTTTTCGATTACGTCACCCCATGGTACAAAATTAAAACCTATCCCATACTGACGCCGCGCTTCCACGCGGTTCCACGCGGTGTCAATAACAAACAGACATAATAATGGAGTTTCATCACTTCTAAAGAAAGTGCCGGCGTTCCATACAGACACATATACTTACTTAGAAGTGGACTTCTCCCCCATTCAGTCTAACACTGGAAGGTATAATAATATACCTTATGATCAGTGGTTTTAACCAAAATGTCTGAATTATATTGAGAATGCGGAACACTTCTTGTTTCATTGCACCATGTTCAACGATATACGATGATTCACATCAAGCCGTTCTTTAAAGATGTACAATTACTTACATCTAAATATGTCTATAATCAAATAGAAATGCAAACATTTATCTCAATATGTTATCAAAACTCTGAAACGGAGAGATCTTGAAATAGCTAAAAAATGAATCTTCCACTCGATTCATTATTGTAATATATTCATGAGTGTATGTTGTAATTTGGGCCGGAGGCCTAATTATTGTAATTACTGAATAAACTGTAATAAACTGCTGCAGAGGCATCAGAAAACGCCTGTATGTGGGTAAGGGTTAATAAACTGTTTTAATATTGTTTCGCTGCATCCCAAATGGCTGTGATATGTTTTTTAAAAATACCTTTGCCAATCAACTGTAATTTCATCGTCAGCGATCCCCTGTACCAACTACAGCGGGCTTCTTTTCCATGTGGTGATGTACAGGTCTCTCCCTGGATCTGAAGGAGAAAGATAGCAAAGATGGGAAAGGAAAAGTCTTATGTAACCTTTATCGAATTCTGAATATGGTAAAAGGAATGTGACGAAGAGACTAATCTGACAGCGAAGAAAGCAAACAGAATGTAACGAATGAGACTTATCGGACAGTAAAGAGAGCAAACAGAATGTAATGCATGAGACTTATCGGACAGCAAAGATAGCAAACAGAATGTAACGAATGAGACTTATCGGACAGCAAAGATATAAAACAGAATGTAACGAATGAGACTTATCGGACAGTAAAGATAGCAAACAGAATGTAATGAATGAGACTTATCGGACAGCAAAGATAGCAACCAGAATGTAACGAATGAGACTTATCGGACAGTAAAGATTACAAACAGAATGTCATGAATAAGACTTATCGGACAGCAAAGATAGCAAACAGAATGTAACGAATGAGACTTATCGGACAGTAAAGATAGCAAACAGAATGTAATGAATGGGACTTATCGGACAGCAAAGATAGCAAACAGAATGTAATGAATGAGACTTATCGGACAGCAAAGATAGCAAACATAATGTAACACATTAGACTTATCCGACATCAAAGATAGCAAAGAGAATGTAACGAATGAGACTTATCCGACAGTAAAGATAGCAAAGAGAATGTAACGAATGAGACATATCGGACAGTAAAGATAGCAAAGAGAATGTAAGAAATGGAGATTTATAGAGCAATCAAGATGTAAACAGAATGTAACGAATGGTGATTTATAGGGCAGTCAAGATAGCAAACAGAATGTAACAAATGGAGATTTATAGGGCAGTCAAGATAGCAAACAGAATGTAACGAATGGAGATTTATCGGGCAGTCAAGATAGCAAACAGAGTGTAACGAATGGAGATTTATAGGGCAGTCAAGATAGCAAACAGAATGTAACGAATGGAAATGTATATAGGATAGTCAAGATAGCAAACAGAATGTAAAGAATGATGGAGATCCATAGGGCAGTCAGGATAGCAAACAGAATGTAACGAATGAAAATGTATATAGGGTAGTCAAGATAGCAAACAGAATGTAACGAATGATGATTTGTAGGGCAGTCAAGATAGCAAACAGAATGTAACGAATGGAGATTTGTAGGGCAGTCAAGTTAGCAAACAGAATGTAACGAATGATGATTTGTAGGGCAGTCAAGATAGCAAACAGAATGTAACGAATGATGATTTGTAGGGCACTTAAGATAACAAACACAATGTAAAGAATGGAGATCCATAGGGCAGTCAAGATAGCAAACGGAATGTAACGAATTGTGATTTATAGGGAAGTCAAGATAGCAAACAGAATGTAACGAATGGAAATGTATATAGGGTAGTCCAGATAGCAAACAGAATGTAACGAATGGTGATGTATAGGGCAGTCAAGATAGCAAACAGAATGTAACGAATGGAGATTTATAGGGCAGTCAAGATATAAAACAGAATGTAATGAATTGAGATTTATCGGGCAGTCAAGATAGCAAACAGAATGTAACGAATGGAGATTTATCGGGCAGTCAAGATAGCAAGCGGAATGTAACTAATAGAGATTTATCGGGCAGTCAAGATACATGTAGCAAACAGAATGTAACGAATTGAGATTTATAGGGCAGTCTAGAAACATGTAGCAAACAGAATGTAACGGATGAAGATTTATCGAGCATTAAAGGTGAAAAGGGAATGTAACGAATCATGATTTATCGGCCAGCAAAGTTGGAAAAGGTAATGCAACAAACGAATATTTATCGGTTATCAACTACGGAAATAGGAATGGAGCAGGCAGCAAAAATGGAAAGAAAATATAACGAATAAAGATTTATCGGACAGCAAAGATGACAATGGATATATAACGAATACGTATTTAGCGGATTGTAAATATGGAATGGAGAATTTGTATCGAATCAAGTTTTATCCGGCAATAAATACATGCAAAGGTGTTCTTCTTCTTCTATCACAGTGTTTCATACTCGATTCAACGATTAAATTCTTATATATAGAAAGTTTCGATATTTAATCGTCTGTTGTAGATTTTATGTTTGTGCCGGGAAAGGGTTAAATTGGGAGTATCTTGAAATTGAAGAGATTTGCATTGTGATAAATGCTCGGAAACAAACCATTGTTTTAAAATTTACTTAAGAATGAAGATTATTCCAAGAAAAATTATCATAATTCTATGTATTATATATTGTTAATTTCGCTGGGAGAAAAGGAAACCATACACCTAATATGTTTGTTTGTAAGCATAGTGTGTTACGTCAGTAATGTCACGGCTTTATCTGGGTAAGTTACCAGTACAACTGGTCCGTTGTCCTGACACCAGTGAGTCTCATGCTAACCCAACACTCCTGAGCCACAAGAAAGGTAAACCATTACTACAATTTGTAAAGTATTTGGTATGACCAGGCACGGTATCGAACCCGCAACCTCCCGCACCCGAGGTGGACGCTCTACCACTACACACTTAAACTAGTTTGCAAAGGTTGGGGAGCGTTTGCGCAACCATAATCCTTTCACACATTTATGCAGGCGCATTTTATTTTAGCATTTGCAACTGATGAATTTTGGAAACATTGTGACAAAATAAGAAATTGTCCATAATAAGCACGTTTTCCTCTTCAACAAAGATTTTAGCGTTATTCAATTACAATTATATAAATATTTTGCCAATATGTCCTTCAAAGGCGTCTGCTTCTAATTTGTTATATGTTAGAAAGGGTTTAATCACTGCCCAACAACTACCTCTTGGGTGGGTCCAGTTAATTCCTGACTACATTTAACATGCTGAAAGACTCAATCGACAAATACTTGCATGTATTAATTTATCGACTTTGTGAGAACATGGTTTTAGCATTTTGAAATGAACAAGAACAAAATTCGGCGAAAATACTTCAATCAGAATTTATGATAACTCATCACAAACTAGAGAGGTTTATTTGTTCTTCTTCTAGATTTTCAAAAACATAGATGCAACAAATGACTTAATGATTAGAGGGGTAAAAAGTGAGTTAAGTTACTTCCCTCAAAACGAATAAAGCGTTCACAAAGACATTTGAGCCGTCCCGCGAGAAAACCAACATTGTGGACCCTGCGTAAAGTATCGATCCGGATCCGCCTAAGCATGCCGCGTAGGCTAACACGGACAGACAATTTTCGCCTCCTGTGGATTTTCTGTTTCAGGAATCATTACTCTATCCCCCTGAGACGGAATGTTTCGGCCCGGATTAGCCTGCGCAGGCTGATCTGGGTCTATATATTACGCAGAGGTCATTATGTTGGTTTTCTTACGGAACGGCTCATTTCACTATCTTCCGCTGCTGAAAGTTGGACAACAATTTAACCTTGTGAACATTAATACGTATTTAATTTGTTGTTGAGAAGATTGGGACCCATATTATTCTTATTATCTATGTATTGATAAGTGAAAAATATACTTCGAGATTTTTGACAGTAAATTCTTGTCTTCTTGATTCAGTGGTATGACCCACAAACGTTGAATCTAGACTAGTCCAGATGCAAAACTATACCGAAATAGCGTTTCCATATTAGGCATTTTGGCCCCGCCTCCATCGACCGCGTATACGTATTTGATGAATTTCCACTTTCAATATAAGAAAGTGGTCCTTGCTGATATTATCCCATCTGCCTGGTGCAAGTGTAGCATCACTGACGCTGACATATGTGTCACGATTAAACATTCCGTTTATTTTGTTTTAGTTAGTTCAAAATGGGTTATTTAACTAAACTAGTTGAACTGTTTGTTGTTGCAAGTATCTTACAGAACACAGCGGGTAAGTTTGATTTTTTTAATATATATAACCCTTTCCCGAGAAATTTGTGTCTGCTTCTTTTAGAGTCGTCTGTTTCGAAGAATCGGACAAAACAACAAAAATATTTACAAAACAAAGTTGCAAAGTTTATTGTACAAAGGCCTCCGGCCCATACAGAAGCTGACAAAGACATATGTATATGAATCAACAAGACGAATTTTGATGCTAAGCACCAAAGACGCCGCGCATGATTTTAAAACATGACTTAAAGGGAAGCAGATGCAGTTCAATACATTTAAATAACCTGTGCAAACGGACAGGATGTAAATATTTTGAACAAGAAGGCCAAATGTACCTTTATCTTAAACAAGAAGTCCAAGATGTTCCTTTATTGCTCACCTGGATACCATAGTCTATAGTAAAATGTTATCAAGAGCAAAAAGAGTCCATTTTGACGTAAGGATTATACACTTTATATGCTATGATCTATGTAAAGTTTATTCGTGAAATGACAATTTAAGTCTTCAAACCAGTTGGTTTACCGTTTGGAAGGAGAGAGTGAAGTTTATTTTCCTTCAAGTTGAGCAGAAGTATGATAACAAAAAACGAGAGTATATAAACAAAAAATACAAATAATTCTAACAAGTTTAAAGATATTTAATATCAAAATTAAGCATTTATGAAATTAAAAGAAAAAAGTTCTCATGTATAGTCAACATATAGCAAGAATACATTGGTCTGAGTGAACAACTGTATGGGGAGGAACGTTTTAAGTTTAGTAATACAACAGAAATAAATAGGCAAAAACATCACCCGAATCTTTTTTCTGAGCTCTTCAGAGCAGTAAACCAAACAATTAAAATAGCGTAGCATAATGAACTCCGTAAATCAACTCATAAAAATAGCTTATCCTAGTTAGTTGGGGAACAGTTATTAAAAACAATTTAAATGTGTCTAAAGTTTTGTAACAACGGTAAAAGATGTAGATATTTTGTATCTTGTTGTTTCTTAAATCAGTTAATACAATTTATTCAATCATAAAGCTGTTTTTCAAACATATTACAGAGTTTTTCTATACAATAATATTTGTTGATTGCTCCCTTTTCGATTTCGTCACCCCATGGTACAAAATGAAAACCTATGTTTTACACGTATTTAAATATTGAGAAAGAAAAAACATAGGTAAACGTTATCATGAAATAGATCATATATAGTTATTGCACAAGAATTTAATTTAATGGATATAAAAATAATCTTTTAATGACTGCAACGCATTTTTCTCTTGGTATATATATAAATATATACGCATTGGAAGTTTAGAAAATACACCAGTACTAATTTTCGATTAGGTCTTTTTATGAAAAGTATAAAACTACATGCAATGTAAAAAATAATAATGAATTAAGTGAAAGTTGTGGGTGTTCATTAAGTATTAGACAATGGGAAAGCCTATAGTTTTCCTATTTCCTATTTTCTATTTTCTATTTATCCGAATGATATTGAAGAATATTTCATTATAAAACGGTTTGATGGCATTGATAAAGGAATATGCGGATGACTGAAAGTGCAATTGGGTTACAAGATTTGAATATACTGGAAGAAAATTGTAATAGATGGAAATTTTAAGTTAATATAAATAAAACTAAAGTACTAATTTTTAGAAAGGGTAGAATAAGGCAGAAAGAAAGAAATTCGAACATAAAGAAGAATATCTAGACTTAGTTGATAGGTTCAAGTATCTTGCTGTTATTTGTACAGTAGGGGATCTTTAAAAGGCTACGCCTTCTTCAACAATTTGTCAGTCATATCACGGCGACCAGTTCACCTATTCATGCGTTTCCTGGTTTTCCCACACCAGTACACAACACAACATACTTTCAACGCAACTGGCTGCTTTTCTACATAGACTGTTAAACAGCCCCTTGGTGAAATACGAATGACGCATGTCAAAGTGACTTTTGTCAAACGTGGGAATAAATGTTGGCCGAGCTGGAATTCGAACTCACAACCCCTTAATTGACAACCCGCGTGGCTACCGACTGAGCTACCGGGGCTCGGCGCATTTAAGTCTGTTTTTATAAATGTTCTGGATTATTTCCAAACATTTTGTTCCTATCTTTTTTTAACCATTAGTCTGCTATTTGACTTTATTAAAAATTAAAGTGTTATATGTATGAGGTATGTTGGGCAAACTTGCCCTTTTTCCTGAATAAAATCTATCTACAAACAAACAAACTTATAAACGAATACATTTGAGTCCCGTCTGATCAATTGTCTGGTCTAACTGCTTTTCCGTGTCTTGAGGAACAGGGGATATGGTTCAAATTTGTATACCCGTGGGAATTAATTTCTTATTTTTTCAGGACGTGCATTTCGGGTCTTCATGTAAGCAAACAGCGACCCAGTAATGTTCGCCACCTGCGAGTCCCAAGTCCTATACTGACACTATTTATCGGGAATTCATCACTAGAAAAGCATTGAGTCCATTGAAATAATTGAACAAAGTTATGATATTATAGTACAAGGATCTGATATTATGAAACTTGTGAAGCTATCATTCGAGTCCCACCAGAGTCTTCGCTGTACGCAGATGTTCGCAGAACGCTAACCATTTGTAATAGTTTGTTTCGTATACTTTTCAGGTTTAAAGTGCCGAAAGTGTACTCACGTGACTATTACAAATATCCCTACACTGGTGAAAAGCGTTATAGACACGGCTTTAAAATCGTTCCTGGATGTTAACTGTAGTCAGGAATTAACTGGACCCACCCAAGAGGTAGTTGTAGGGCAGTGATTTAACCCTTTGTAACATATAACAAATCTGCAGCAGACGACTTTGAGGGACATATTGGCAAAATATTTATGATAATTGTAATTGAAAATATAATATTGAATAACGCGAAAATCATTATTGAAAAGGAAACCGTGCTTATTATGAACAATTCATCAGTTGCAAATGCTAAAATAAAATGCGCCTGCATACATGTGTGAAAGGATTATGGTTGAGCAGATGTTCCCCAACCTTTGCCAACTTGTTTAAGTGTGAAATGGTTGAGCGTCCACCTCGGGTGCTGGAGGTTGCGGGTGTTACAGTTGTAGTAATGAGTTCCCCCTCCTTACCGCTCAGAATGTGGGATTACCATGAGACTCACTCGTGTCAGGAAAATGGACCAGTTGTACTGGTAACTTACTCAGATAAAGCTGTGACATTACTCAGTAATGCTCGATAAATCTTCATCTGTTACATCTCTTTTCCATCATCTTTGCTGCCCGATAAATCTTCATCCGTTACATTCTGTTTGATATCTTGACTTCCCGATTAATCTCCATTCGTAACCTTCTGTTTGCTATATTGTCTGCCCTATAAATATCCAATCGTTACATTCCCCTTACCGTATTTACAATTCGATCAAGGTTACATAAACACTTTTGCATGTTTGCAATCTTTGTCTTTCAGATCAAGGAAGAGACATGTGAAGCACGAACTGGAAAAGAAGCCCGCTGTAGTTGGTTCACAGGAACGTTGACCATGAAGATACCGGTATTAGGCACAGGTATTTTCACACAAACATATCACATTGGGCATGCTTTGAAAAAATATTAATACAGTTTATTAACCCTTTCCCAAATACAGACGTTTTTCTGATGCCTCTGCAGCAGACGATCTTTGAGAGCGTTGTGACAAAAATTTCTCATCAGGAACAGTTTCTCCTTTTGCCACAATGTTTTCAACTATATTCAGCATGTTAAATTCCATTCATAAACATGTTTCATTTGTTCGTCTGAATGGTTCTCAAGTCGTCAGCTGAATGTTTTATGAAACAATTCCTGCTGCAGAGGCATCGAAATGCGTATGTATGCGCGAAAGGATTTGTGTGATAAGTCGTTTGCTGAAGCGGCCTGATTGTAACAGTTAATGTACATCATGGATTGATTGAACGAAATACTTTTCTTTTGAGTACCTGCAGAGATTTTACTGTCAATAGCGTAAAAACATCTAGCAGTTGGGTAGATGCAACAAGGTACAATTACACAATATGTATTGTCCTGATTATTTGACATGATAGTGCGTAGCTTGATTCGTTTGTCTGCTTATCTGTTTTTTGGGTAAAATACTTTTTACGTAAATCATCGTTTCTAAAGATTCGTGCATGCTTTTATAAGTAGTTTATTGCAATAAACATGAGGCCCCTGGCCCAAAATACAATATACAAATATTCATAAAATGAAAGTTACAATTTAATGTGTGTCCCTTTAATCAATCACCCATCTGTTACTTTCACAACCATTCATCAAATGATAGATATAACTATATAGTTTTATTAATTTTAAAGTATACTGTGTACAATGGCTTCTGTATTACGGGCATTACATCAATTGAACAAATACTGTTCTGTATATTAGCATATTTAGGACAGCTGTAAGATTACTTTGACAATATAAGAGTATTCTATCGTGAAGTTCTAAACCTCTTTGTAGTCCTGTTTCAATATGAAGTCTTTGACTTGAACATTTTAATTGTGCCATTGCTTTTGTTTTATTATATTGTGTGAATAACGAAACTGTGCGTGGATCACGAGCGGTATGTCTTACCTATACTGATTTAGAGACATTTAGTTCAAAAGCAGAACTCTAAAAACAGATATAGAATCAATCAGTCTTAACCCTTTCCCACATACAACACATCTGCAGCAGACGACTTTGAAATCGCCCAGCACCAAAAATGACAAAATCTATAAATGAAAGATTGATTATTGAAAAGAGTTGAAAATATTGTTGGAAAAACACATTGCGTATTGATTCTAAAGTCAAAAGAGTTCAAATGGATACTGCCTTTCAGAAGTAGTTTGCATCCCTCTAAGGCCTTACAGAAGTAGTTTGCATCCCTCAAAGGCATTTCAGAAGTATTTTGCATCCCTCTTAGGCCTTTCAGAGGTAGTTTGCATCCCTCTAAGGCCTTCCAGAAGTAGTTTGCATCCCTCTAAGGCCTTTCAAAAGTAGTTTGCATCCAGTTAAGGCCTTCCGGAAGTAGTTTGCATCCCTCTAAGGCCTTTCAGAAGTAGTTTGCATCCCTCTAAGGCTTTTCAGAAGTAGTTTGCATCCCTCTAAGGCCTTTCAGAGGTAGTTTGCATCCCTCTAAGGCCTTTCAGAAGTAGTTTGCATCCCTCTAAGGCCTTTCAGAAGTAGTTTGCATCCCTCTTAGGCCTTCCAGAAGTAGTTTGCATCCCTCTTAGGCATTTCAAAAGTAGTTTGCATCCCCCTAAAGCTACTTAGCGAACAGTGCAGAGCCAGATATTGATAAACGCTGGATGCAAATGCCTTAAAGATGGTTTTCTCAGAGAACAGCAAAACTATTATTTTTGTCTAATTTCAGAGTTACCGTTCCTAATAAACAAACGAGGGTGTTACTACGCTGAAGATGCGGCCGTGTCTGCCAACGGTTGTAATGACCTTGACAATATAAACCAGGGCAAAAATGTAGTTTTCGACATTATCGAAGCGCTGTCTCAAACTTTAAATCTACATGGCTTTCAGGGAAAGCGATGTTTTTCTACTGAAACTGAAACTTATGGCGATGTGTCATCGGCGGTCAGCTACTTTTATAAATTACCACTGAACTTTGTTATTGGTAATGTTCTTGTTATGTTTGTACTGAAGTACGTGTAAAGTTATCATTACTTTTTCAAAATCGATTTGATCTTAATCTATGTGCAAACATGTATACAAGATAAGTGTATGATGTACATATGTTCCTCTTCTATAGGAAATGGTATAAGATGGCTTTTGTGATCAGTGGAAAACCAGATCAGCCTGTGCATTCACAAAGTCTGATCAAGATCTACACTGTTCACATATTACTCTGCATACATGTTTTAGAAGCTTCTGTCAACTTGTGTTGATTCTGATAAGACGGAGCCGATGGACAGGGTTATGTGAACTTACAGTAACGTCATTCAGAACCGTCAGACAGGGTAATGTGAACTTATCGTATCGTCAGACAGGGTAATGTGAACTTATCGTATCGTCAGACAGGGTAATGTGAACTTATCGTATCGTCAGACAGGGTAATGTGAACTTATCATATCGTCAGACAGGGTAATGTGAACTTATCGTATCATCAGACAGAGTAATGTGAACTTATCGTACCGTCAGACAGGGTAATGTTAACTTACAGTATCGTCAGACAGGGTAATGTTAACTTACAGTATCGTCAGACAGGGTAATGTGAACTTACAATACCGTCAGACAGGGTAATGTGAACTTATCGTATCGTCAGACAGGGTAATGTGAACTTATCGTACCGTCAGACAGGGTAATGTGAACTTATCGTACCGTTAGACAGGGTAATGTTAACTTACAGTACCGTCAGACAGGGTAATGTGAACTTATCGTACCGTCAGACAGGGTAATGTTAACTTACAGTATCGTCAGACAGGGTAATGTGAACTTACAATACCGTCAGACAGGATAATGTGAACTTACAGTATCGTCAGACAGGGTAATGTTAACTTACAGTATCGTCAGACAGGGTAATGTGAACTTACAATACCGTCAGACAGGATAATGTGAACTTACAGTATCGTCAGACAGGGTAATGTGAACTAACCGTACCGTCAGACAGGGTAATGTGAACTTATCGTACCGTCAGACAGGGTAATGTGAACTTATCGTATCGTCAGACAGGGTAATGTAAACTAACCGTACCGTCAGACAGGGTAATGTGAACTTATCGTATCGTCAGACAGGGTAATGTAAACTTATCGTATCGTCAGACAGGATAATGTGAACTTATCGTATCGTCAGACAGGGTAATGTAAACTAACCGTACCGTCACACAGGGTAATGTAAACTAACCGTACCGTCAGACAGGGTAATGTGAACTTATCGTACCGTCAGACAGGGTAATGTTAACTTACAGTATCGTCAGACAGGGTAATGTGAACTTACAATACCGTCAGACAGGATAATGTGAACTTACAGTATCGTCAGACAGGGTAATGTGAACTTACAGTATCGTCATTCAGTACCGTCAGACAGGGTAATGTGAACTTACCGTACCGTCAGACAGGGTAATGTGAACTTACCGTACCGTCACACAGGGTAATATGAACTTACCGTACCGTCAGACAGGGTAATGTTAATTTACAGTACCGTCAGACAGTGGTGAACAACCCTTTTACACGAACAGTGCACCATACTCGGAAACACGACATGCTTCATTCCTATATTTCTGTATTTCTGTAAATCTGTGTAAACTGTGTAAGGATTTTAAACTTTAATCTATTATTGTTTAATGTTTGTCGAGACATGCATGGGTGTCAAAATAAGTTAAAGTAATGCCGCTGTCTAGGGAGATCAATAGCGCTACCTTGTATACATTAATAGACATGTTCGAATCATAACATATTGGTTCAACCTCATTAATACGGAACACATTTTACTTAAAACTGTATATAATGAGTCGTTCAAGCGTTGAACTACAGGAAGTAAAAACCGGGTATAATCTAAAATTAATTTTAAGCGAATATATCTTTCTCAAATAAGTTCATTTAACTTTCGAAAACAAATTACAAGTATTCGTGTTTCTTCTCACAATTTATTTATTGAAATAGTGCGTTATGGACGAAAGAGGAAAGAAAGGTGTGAGAGAGTGTGTATTTAGTGTGAAACAGGAGACATTGAAGACGGTTTCAATTTATTTGCTAATATAGTTTCTGTTTTGACATTTATTGACAAGTATGATATCTACAGTTTACATATGTTTAAATTCACCAAACTTATGTCACCAACTAGCTTATTTCATATCTTTGGCAATAAAACGTAGAAAAAGTAATATATAACCATTATCATATACATGTCAACCACGCATATAATCTTAGTTATATGCGAAATTGTTCATTTTCTATGTAGTATATAATATATAAAAATAAATACATTCTTACTAAATGCCTATATTTTGATGTAACCCTGTTTGATTTGCTTTAATTCATGTTTAAATATGTTTTGTATGACGAGATACATGTATGTTTAAGACAATCAAATATGTCTTGTTCTGTTCTGTTCTGTTCTGTTCTTAACTCATCTGTGCGCATTTACATGAAAGAAATATAAACATTGCAAAACATTGTGCGAAGATGGAAACTGTTCATAATGAGCAATATCTCATTTTCTATCAATGTTTCGTCATATTCTAACTTGGGGATATATAAATGATCTAGATTGTTTCCATGCATCTATTTTTTTCCTTTTATTTTTTTGCCAGTAGTCTGCTCTTTGACTTGGTTAAAACTTCAGTGTTATATGTATGTGGTATATTCGGCAAACTTGCCCCTTTTCCTGAATAAAATCTACCTATCTATCTAATGATCTTGTTGTATATTCTTCATTAGCATTTTAATATTTATTTGGACTAATACGAGCTCAATATTTTTTATTATATCATTTCCTATGTTGTAGATGTATGTTTTATAATTATGATGATAGAAAAGTATATAAATGCTATCATTTGTGTAATGTGCACAAACATTTTGTAACTTGTATCTTTACCAAACGATGTGGGCTTTTTTTTAAACAGAACCTTTCTTACCAATTTATGATTCAATCCAGACAGCAGTATTTGAAGAAAATGAAAACAAAATCACTCGAGCAATGTTTTCTAAAGTAAATATAGGGTCTACGATTTAAGCATTTTTTTTACGGAAATAATTCGTTTTAAAGCTTACCTGAGTATCTTAGAGCTAACTCTCCTTATAGGTATAAGCTTTCTGTCGCCTCTGCAGCAGGCGACTTTTTAAACTGAAATGTTTTCACATAATAATAAAATTTACATTTATCTAGATTTTCTCACGTTTTTGCCAAAATGTTTTCAAAGTCACAAACTGCTGATCCGTTTTTGACATAATTTGGCACAGATGTTCATTTAACTCTCTGCAAAAAGTGTTCCAATTATTTGGGATTGTTAAAAACAGCCGCCAGGGGACCGTACTGATTTCCCTATATCTTTAAAGAAGAAACTTCAAAACATTATTGTCAAAAATGATGGAACTTTATTTTATAGCCTGTACAGTGTATCATTACCTAGTGTTACTCTATCTGTATGGTTCAAAATATGTCTCTGACATAAACAGATGGCCCCAACCTGGGTACATGTTTTGCATAGACAAATACATATAAAGAGATGTATTCAGTGAATATAGCTATAGGTCAGACTGACTTTGGTCACTCCATAACTCCATAACTTCACTGCATCGGGTCAATATGAGACTAGGCGCCCTTTAGTATTTCACAACATTTCTAAATAGACGAATGTGACTGCTAATGAGGTTCCGTGATGTCAGGTAAATCGATATAGGTCTATCATGGTCCTCTTGTTTTCGTTTAAGAAGACCATGCACTAACTTAAAGTATGGTAGTTGTCAATGGGTGTAGTTAAGTATATATTGAGTTGCTCCACAATACAATAATGATCCGAGCCCAGGCTTAGTCGGTAGCGACGATGGCTGTCAACCCAGGATTGTGAGTTCGAACCCCAGCTCTGCTAACATTCTTTACGACGTTTGACAAAAGTCAATGCGACACGTGTCATTTTTCTTCCACCAATTGACAAACAGTCTTTGTGGAAAAGCAGCCAGACTGTTGCGTGGAGTACTGGTATGAGAAAGTCATAACACATATGAGTTAGTGAACTGGCCACCGTGATATGACACTGAAAATTTATTGAAAACGGCGTTAAACCCAATCAAACAATCAATCACAGTATAAGGAAAATATCAACGCACACGTGTTCATAGTTTGTGTCGGTCGTAATTGGGGTTATCTCCCTTGGACTATGATACCAAGCAATACCGTTAGCCTTGTTACCGCTATATAAATGCAACTGGTATCATCACAGTTTGTTTGGAAAAGTTGACTACTATTCATAGAGAGGTCTTTGTCGAAGGAACTATGCTAGCAAACAATAGAAACTGCAAACTCATCTTGGTTTACACTGAGCTTGGTTTACACTGATCCTGGTTTACACTGATCCTGGTTTACACTGCTCACAAATGAGCCCGTCAATGGGGAAACACGTGTGAACATTGTAGGTTCAGATCAGCCTGTTCCGTGTTATAGGAAACTACATAAGTTGGCAGAATCCTCTAAAAATATTATGTAAGTAAGATGTGAACAGTGGAGATATTGTTCAGTCTTTGCGGATGTTTACAATCACCAATAGGTACCTTGTCCCATAGACGGGCTCAGATGCGTACGACGAGTACGTAAATTGCAATTCAATCCTATTCCTCGAAAAAGTACAGAGAAACGGGTTAAGATTAATAGTAATGCAAGGTCAACATTCTCGGAATAAATATCTATAACGAACTTCCGGGTAAAAGGGAAGCGAAACATTGAAAATGTGTACAAATTCACCACTAAACTCCTGTACTTGAATAAGAACTTTCTGAGAAAATGTGTACTAGTTCACCACTAAAGGCCCCAGTGTTAACCCAGATGTCATTGTTTAAAAGCACAACAACAATTTTAGTTCGGTTGCAGAACTCGTTCTCGTTATCCCTGCTTGACACACCAATATTAGACTAGGAAACATGCTTGGCCCAAGGTCACTCCACCATGACCTCCGCAAATGAGGATCGAACTAAGGACACCCAGTCTCAATCCGAAACGTTAACTTCTCCGTCAAATGGATAAAAATTGCACAAAACAACATTAGTCATCTACCGTGACATTAGTCCGCACTTTATCGTGCTATACAGGGGACATCAACCAAGGTGAACAAATTGGATCTAACGTCAGGTTTCTTTTTAAAACAACAACCAAGTCCAGTGTGTAAGGTCATCAGCATCTCAGGAGGAAGGGGGTGGCATTTCTAGATACAATATATCGTGCTTGCTGAGGTTCCAAATGTCAAGTTCCGGACGGAAACGCAAACTTACACGCAACAGTCATGTATAGTGTAAAGTTATAATTGATATTAATTTTCTTTATGACACGGTAATAGCAATGTACATTTTGACATGTTGACATATGTAGAGTACACGTGTAGGTTAAAATGATTACATCAGATTGACCTCTATTTAATGAAGACCACTTCCTCTTATATGAGTATATATACGGAAGTAAATGTATGTTCGAGAGCCAATCTGCATTTGGCAGCCGGTGACTGTTACCCTTCTTAATAAAATGTTGAAATATTATCATGTGGGTTCCTTTGTTACAATAAAGACTTTCTAAGATTTCTTTGATTTGGTGTTTTACGCCGCTTTAGACGGTTAAGGCCATATTGTGTTGAACAGGAAAGATGATATGGCCCCATACATCGATATAACATTGTGTATATTAATGTATAGACCCATACCACCCCACATGCTGTAGCTCAAGAGTTGCATTGACTCCAATCGTTGAGACCAATTAAGCCGGCACTTACGGTTCAGGCAAGGGTCAAGACTGTAGCTGTCATTCGTATTTGGTGTCCCCGGTCACAAGGGCAGACTCTCTAAGAAAACGAAATGGACCAGATGCGCCTTGAACTTAATATCGTTCATTTATTCTTATTTTCAAGACTGGACAGACACTTTGTTCATATGATTCCGACCCCTCAAACACGTTTCAATGAGTCCTATCCGATAGAAAACATAGCCAAAACCTTAAAAAGTGTTCTGGCCTGATTTGAAAAAAAATTGGCACACACGTATGTTACTTCATCTACAAAGAATGTTTAAATTACTATGATCCGTACAGTAGAAAAACACGAGCATTAGGGGTCGGTGCTCGTTTTCCTTATATGTGTAGAAAAAGAACATTGAAAACTACTTCTACGTTATTATACATTTCACACAAAACATCTATATTAATTGAACATACTTCAAAATGGATGAAATGAAATGCATTAGATAGCCATAAGCACATGTTTGTGTTGCTTCAATTAATCAAATAAAGGAATAAAGATTCATTGCGCAGACAACTAAACAGACCTTGATGTTCCTGTTTTTGTTCGATCAATCGCACTATATTAAAACAATTATTTAAACATGAACATTTATTGTTCTTATATTTTGTTTCATTTCAGTTCTGAATGATGACAGAAACTATACAGTATTCCCAAACTGAAGGATGTGGGCATCGATACAGGTCTGTATATTGGAGAGCAACCCGCTGAAAGACTAAGCAAAATGTGCGACACAAACTCAGTTGAAGATGAAACTCATTTTCTTTTAAACTGTGCTTTTTATAGAAATATGTGTAGACTAATTGAATGATGATGGCTTTATCCAGTTAAGTGATCAAGATAAATTGGGTACCTTATCAACAATCATCCTCGTAAAAGAGCTAAAATCATTGTGAAGGGTTATTGAAGGAGGAGATCAGTCATGTACTGTAACTAATGCGACTGGTATTTACCTACCCTGTATCATTGTCTTTCAAATAGTACTATTTGAAAGACCCTGCCTGTATTAATCATTTAATTATAATCCAAAACAACAACGTATCCGGCAAAAACCCAACATATCTCAATAACAATCTACTAGAACCGATTTTGTTTCAATAAAAAGAAATTAACTTTCACGTTTAACGGTAAAGTTTTAAAGTCTTTTGAACGCAGTCATAAGTTCCCAATTTATGCTGCCATCGGCTTTATTAATTATGTTTGAAAACATCGCATAGCTTAGGTACATGTCACAGGGCTCTTTGCATTTCAAGAGTCGCTTAAGTTAGTCACTACTCAAGGAAAGTTTGGTTCCATTAAACAACGTTTGCAAAGTGGGCACATTCAACAATTTTTGAAAACATCGGACAAAACACAGCACAATTGCAGACTATTTATAGCCAAACGTCATGTGACCTTGTACTATAATATGTAAATATGTATGTATGTATACAAATAACGGTGAATTATACTATAGGTCAAAGGGAAGTAAATCATTTTCCATAGGCGACCATTATAGCGTTATGGGTTATGGTTCGTTACAATCAAATGAATTAACACATATACCTATATCAAACTAAAGTTCATTCTTAGAACTACCAAAAAAGCAAAACAAACCCACATGTTCACCGTTTTTTGACAGAGCTAGAAGGTCAAATCAAAGGTCACCCTTATCCCGCACTGAATTTTACTTTCAATTTCAGAAAATACAGCATGTTCTGAAAATGGCTATTAGAGTGTCATCATAGCTAAAAGCAAACACTATTTTGGTTATAAATCAGTCAGAGGTTATTCAACTTTATGAAAATCACTTTCAACTTTCAACAAAATCATTATTGTCCAATGGGAGCCAACCTCAGTCTTATATATTCATCTGAAAGCCGATCCGATTTACTTGCCTTTGACCTAAAGGCCCAAAGGGCCGGGTTTGGTTATTATTTGTTTTATATTGTATTGTTTACCAAATTATGTTCCATGTCATGATAATAATTTCTTATCTTATAATGTTCTTGAAACTAAGAAATGATGAATGGAAATCCATCCTTGATATTGTACATCATTTGAGGGAAGTTTCCAACATATCTGCAGGAGACGACTTTGAAAACATTTTGATAAAATGCGAAAAGTCTCTTTGAATGTGAGTTTATTTATTGAATGAAATTGGAAACATTGTGGCAAAAGTAGGAATTGCTGGTCATGGGTTATTTCTCCTTTTGTCAGAATGATTTCAAAAGTCATCAGCTGACGATGTGTTGAAATGTGTCTATAAGTAGGAAAGGGTTAACTGTATTCTAACACTAATTGTTACGCTATTTTAACCCTTTACCTCATATAGGAGCCTCTGTAGCAGACGGCTTTTTGAAAACATTGTGTCAAAAGAAGAAATTGCTCAATTTGACACTTCTAACGGGGATAAAAACAAATTAAGTTTAACGCTTTCCCTCATATAGACACTTTCTGACACCTCTGCAGCAGACGGCTTTTTGAAAACATAGTGACAAAAGAAGAAATTGCTCAAAACGAGTTATTTCTCCTTTTGTCACAATGTTTTCCACTTTTAGTCATAGGTTATCCATTCAATTATAGAGATTTTTTATTTTTTGACAAAATGTGTTCAAAGTCGTCTCCTGCAGAATTGCCATATGAGGGAAAGGGTTAAGGCCTGTTTTCTGTGAGAAATATACATTTTGTAGGTTTTACCCTTTCTTACATACAGATGCTTTCTGGTGCCTCGGTATCTGCAGCAGACATCTTTTGAAAGCATTGTAACAAATGGAAAAATTACAATTGCTATTTTTGCTTCATTGTTTTCAACTCTATTCTAAAACTTTATATACATGTATTATAGAGAGTTTCCTGATGATTTCAAAGTGGTCTGCTTCTGATTTATTATATATGGGAAAGGATTAAATAATTTCTTATTTTTTTATTTCTTTAATATGTTACCACAGAGGTGTGACAAATTGTCTGTGGTGAAGAAAAACAAGATATAGAGGAAATTTGTAATTATTTTTGGTCAACTCCTCAAACTGTAAAATCTGCAGGGCCTTGGATTACAAAATAGAACTTTAACCCTTTCTTACATTCAACAAATCTGCAGCAGACGACTTTGAAAACGTCAAAGCAATATAACTGAAAATCTCAGCAAATGAAGGTATAATTACTGAATAAAATGGAAAACATTGTGGCAAAAGGAAAAAGTGTTTGTTTTAAGCAATTTGTACTTGATGCATTCCATTGAAACGTTATACAACCCATATCAACCATCACACCTATGAAAATAATCAAGTTAGATAACTCTATCCAAATTATCACCCTTTAAGAAATTCTGGTTAATGTTTTGCACGCAACTACATTAGAGTCCATATCTCAGTAACTAATAATGTTCTCCGACAGCTCTTGTTAACATTGTATTAAATTGTAAGTGTATAATTTGAGGTCACCTGATAATTGCAATTTATATGACACATTGTTTAACTTATACACCTGTACTTTGGAATAATTTTACTATCAGACGACTCAGTGATGCATATATGAACTGTTCAATGTCAGACATCATTAAAAACAAGCACCAAACTAATGAATACTTTACTGTAACGCTCACATTTAACACTGCATTAATACCTTCCACATGCAGCTCCTTCAGAGTCAACAAGATTTTCTGCAATTGTTCATAGTGACTTAGTTTTTGATATTTTGTTTTGTGGTTTTACACTATTTACAACATTATTTCATTTATATCATGGTGATAGTTTACTTATTCATGCCCCGTGGGTAAACACTCTAGTTTTAGGAATGTGATTTGTCCAAGGGCATCCAATCATGCCGGGTGTGACTTAAGATCAAACCCAAGACACGCAGTTTGAAATCCAGGACAATAACCACTCGGCCACGACGGATTCCTATTTTGGAAGTGACATAACCGGATGTCATCAAGACAAATATTCTAACAAAGGTTTTCAAACATGCTTAATTCGAAAATGTGGTCTCTAAAGTGTACAAAATATTTAATTTAAATATAAGCTAGCGACCTGGTGTTGAACAGGTGATAACCCAATAAATTTAGCTTACTTATATAACCAAGACAAACATTCTAATAAAGTTGCATCATTCTTGAGATTAAACGGTGGTTTATCGAGTGCCAACTAGCTTTTTTAACATTCAGGCAAACTTATATTATTTTTCTGTCAACATATGCAGATTGCACTATTATCGAAAATCCCAAGGCCTACACCGAGATACTGCTTGTCACTTTGCAGAATTTTCTACACGATCGCAACTACAGAGTCTTCGGAGCTTCGATTAATTTAATTGACACTTTTTTATTCTTTTTTGGCATTATACCTTGTCCTTGAATAATCAGCCATCGCTTTCATATTGCCATATACGATGCTTGAAAAGGATTTTATTTGTTATAACAAATCCATCAGTCCATTCAATCTTTCCAATAATTGACACAATTCATTATTACTAGCGCCTTTTACCAATTGGCTTTATAGCTTATGTGCGAAGGCAGCCAGTTGCCTGGGAAGAATGTTGTGTGGAGTACTTTATCTAGAAAACCAGGGGAAACATGTAAGGTGAACTGTAATACCATTGAAAATAATGTTAAGCTCAAGTCAATCAATCAACCATGGTAATAGTCAGTTTCAAATTATAGTTATTATTAGTTTACAATTAACTGGTATTTGTTAATGTACAAACATGTGAAATAAAGAAATCAAAACATTCTTGAAAGCCTTCTACTGTTGTTTTCCGTCAACATCCCTGGAAATCTTACAATCTGTTACATTCCTGACCATATAAGAAGGAAAAGAGATATGTACTAATTGAACTTAAATACATGATAAGTTTGGGGTTTTTCAATATGTTTTTCAAATTCCTTGTTGTACGAGTGAAAGCTCGAACTGAAGGCTAAGCACGCCTATTGGTAACTGGTACATGTATGTGGAATATGAACGAAGATTTTATATATAAATATAAATATCTTATTGAACGTAAATACTTTTTTTTTTTATTGAACATTTTTCTTTTTAAGTCCATAAATATTTTTTTTTAGTCCATACATTTATTTTTTTATTGAACTTTTTTTTTTAAGTCCATAAATATTTTTAAAGAACACATATTTTTTGTTATTGAATGAATATATTTGACATAGAATATTGTAACGTTTGTCACGCCATACACTTGCACGCTTTCACAGCACTAGATTAGGGACATAATTCGTGTTCTTCAATCAGTATCAGAACTCCAAACCATTTGGTGTGCTTTCTCAAAAGACTATATAAGGTCTGAAAGAATATGGAGCGTCTTCCTACCATACGCCTACTTAATATCGTCGAGTTTTATCATCGGAATTAACCGTGTATCCGTGGTCTAAGTGCTTACCGCAAGTTACGTATTGTGTCCTGTGATTAAACGTGGTGATCCTTTCCTGCAATGTTCGATTTAAAACCACATTAACCAACAGGGAATACCAAGATATGCCCATACTGTATCCTGTGATTAAACGTGTTGTTCCGATCCTGAAGTGTTCGATTTAAACCACATTTACTAACAGGAAAGACCAAGATATGTCTATACATAAACGTATATTCATTGTATATTCATTGTATGCTCTATTTCGCCTGATATTCAATTAGTAGATAATCGGAGGAGAGCCCAGCCCCGTTGGCTCGATCGGTAGCGACGCAGGCTGTCAATATAAGGGTTGTGAGTTAGAACTCCAGCTCATCCTAAATTCTTTCCGGCATTTGACAAAAGTCACTGTGATTCGCGTCACTCAATTTCCACTAATGGGCTTATAGTATATGTGGAAAACCAGCCAGTTGCTTGGAAAGTATGGTGTGGGAACGCCAGAAAACGCATGAGATGGTGAACTGGCCGCTTTTTATATGACTGCAAAATGGTTGAAAACGGCGTTAAACCATAATCAATCAATATATCATAGGGCGAGAACATATCTGAAATCACGGATGATTAACTCAGCAGGATGAGGGTTAATTCTTTACCTGATATAAACGACTTCCGACAGCTTATATATGCAACATATAAACATTGTTGAAAGGAAATAACTACCTCAAAACAAGCTATTCTCCTTTTACCTCAATATTTCCCAAAAACTGTATCAACTTTTCAGAATTTCGACGTTTCAATCTTTTCCACGGATGTTTGCAATCAAGACGAATCAGTAAAACTGGAAACAGACATCAAGCGTGTTTATAAAACATAAATCGATGTATAATTAAGTTTAAGCTAAATCTAGGCAACATATTTTAAACTCTGATTTCATAATAACTTCATAATCCTATTAAACTAACTGAGAACTCGAATATCTTCAACTTACTGCTTTTAACTAGCACCTGTCGGAGCGTTTAGTGTGTTAGGGAAATCTCAATACACACCAGATCCCTCTTTGTTCCATAAATATAGATCGTGTTAAAATCATGAATACATCATCGTTTTATTTTGGGTTTTTTATTTAATTAAAGCCGATGCAATAAATCTGCATGTGGTTATATGCCTAGTAGATGCTCCTACAGTGCACCAGACGCACGTCTGTGCCTATACTTGATTTTAATCCAGGTACGCCCCTGACAATTGGAATATAACGAATAAAACTTTACCGGACTGTAAATATGGAATTGAGCATGTATCGAATGAAGTTTTACCGGGCAATAAATACATGCAAAAGTGTTCTTCTTCTATCACAGTTGTTCATACTCGATTCAACGATAAATTCTTATTTAAAGTAAGTTTCGATATTTAATCGTCTCTTGTAGATTTTATGTTTGTGCCGGTAAAGGGTTAAATTGAGAGTCTCTTGAGATTGAAGAGATTTGAACATAATTATATGTATACATTTCGATAAGAGAAAAGGAAATCATACACCTAATGTGTTTGTTTGTTAGCATAGTGTTATACGTCAGTAATATCACAGCTTTATCTGGGTAAGTTACCAGTACAACTGGTCCGTTTTCCTGACACCAATGAGTCTCATGCTAACCCCACAATCCTGAGCGGTAAGGAGGGGAAACTCATTACTACAATTTGTAAAGTATTTGGTATGACCCGGCACGGTATCGAACCCGCAACCTCCCGGCCCCGAGGTGGACTCTCTACCACTACACACTTAAACGAGTTTGCAAAGGTTGGGGACCGTTTGCGCAACCACAACCCTTTCGCACATTTATGCAGACGCATTTGGAACTGATGAATTTTGGAAACATTGTGACAAGATAAGAAATTGTTCATAAAGAGCACGTTTTCCTCTTCAACAATGATTTTAGAGCGTTATTCAATATTATATTTTTAGTTACAATTATTATAAATATATTGCCAATATGTCCTTCAAAGTCGTCTGCTGCAGATGTGGTATATGTTACAAAGGGTTAAATCACTGCCCAACAACTACCTCTTGGGTGGGTCCAGTTAATTCCTGACTACATTTAACATGCTGAAAGACTCAATCGACAAATACTTGCATGTATTCATTTATAGAATTCGTGAAAACATGGTGTTAGCATTTTGAAATGAACAAGAACAAATTTCGGCGAAAATACTTCCATCAGAATATATGACAAATCATCACAAACTAGATTTTCCTTTGGTCTTCTTCTAGATTTTCAAAAACGTAATAAATGCAACAAATGAAATACTGATTGGAGGGGTAAAAAGTGAGTTAAGTTACTTCCCTCAAAACGAATAAAGCGTTCACAAAGACCTTTGAGCGTCCTGCGAGAAAACCAACATTGTGGACTCTGCGTAAAGTATCGACCCGGATCAGCCTAAGCATGCCGTGTAGGCTAACCCGGACAGATAATTTTCGCCTCCTGCGGATTTTCTGTTTCGGGAATCATTACTCGATACCTCTATGTGTCGGCCCGAAAAAGGGCGTGATCTGGGTCGATACATTACGCATGGCAATTATGTTGATTTTCTCACGGAACTGCTCATTTAAAACTCTGCCACTGTAGAAAGTTGGCCAACAATTTCACCTTGTGAACATCATTACGTATAATTTGCGGTCGAGAATATTGGGACCCATATTATTCTTATTATCTATGTTTTGAAAAGTGAAAAATGATTTTTGACTTCCAATTTCAGTGGTATGATCCACACACGTTGAATCGAGACTGGTCCAGATGCAAAACCATACCAAAAAAAGAGTTTCCATATTAGGCATTTTAACCCCGCCTCCTTCGACCGCGTATACGTATTTGATTAATTTCCACTTTCAATATTAGGAAATGGTCCTTGCCGATATTATCAAATCTGGTTAGTACAAGTGTAGCATCACTGAAGCTCAACATATTATACATATATGTGTCACGATTAAACATACTGTTTATTTTGTATTAGGTAGTACGCAATGGGTTATTTATCTAAAATAGTTGAACTGTTTGTTGTTGCAAGTATCTTACAGAACACAGCGGGTAAGTTTGATTTTTTAAATATATATAACCCTTTCCCTAGAAATTTGTGTCTGTTTCTTTTAGAGTCGTCTGTTTCGAAGAATCGGACAAAACAACAACAATATTTACAAAACTTTACAAGTAGAGCGTATGAAAACGCTAAGTATAAAATAGGAACTTAGAAGAAAAACAGTGTAGGATTTAGAATGCGTTAGGCCTAGGTTTTCATTGTAAAAGTTTACCCCATTTTCTTTCAATGTTTTGGAATTTCATTAAAAGTAATTAGGCCTCATAAGTATACACACCATTCAAAACATCATATGTGATGTGTTAGACATATATTGGACACATGACGTATATGCTCAAGTAGTTTTGAAACGGAAACGGCGTATGCAAGGAATATTTGAACAGTGTAGATGTACACAAAAGTCGACACCAACAGGTTTAAATATTGTGAAATATTCACTGTCCGGCTATATGTAATATAAACCGAAATGCATATTCCGACAAAAAACTATAAGTCGAGCCTCACTTGTTGTACCTCAATTCAACTTTCAATGACCCAAAACTGGAGAGGCAGTGAGACCATTATTCGCGACATGCGGCTCGAAATTGTGCTCATCAGGCAAAAAGAGATCATGCGGTTTGTAATCACTTTAGGCTCGGTAAACGTGTATTCTAATCAAGTGGTATACTTACTAGTAATACCCATTTAAAACAGATGTGGCTTCCGTTGAGAGACCGTTGAACGATGAAAGAATGGCCACATCTCTCAACGAGCTTTCAATAAGCGCCCAGCAATCGTCATGGTCTCTCAATGATCTTCCAGTAATCTCCACAGTCGCCACGGTCTCCTCAAAGTTTTGACTCGGTCCAAAACAATCTCTCAACGGTCGCGGAGTGTGGCAATCTCAACGGTCTCTGAAATAGCGCTAAATGAGCACTCAATGATCGCATGCCGCGTAGGCTAACCCGGACAGACAATTTTCGCACTCACTGTGTTTGTAAAAGGGGCTTTACTGTTCGTGCTATTGAACCCATCGTTGTAATTTCTCACCTGACACGTAACTTAACAAATAACTAACTGTAACTATTTTCATGTTTTTAATCCTATATATAAATGATCGCCTCGCTAGTGTCATGGTAAAGCGTCCGAATCGGTTCGGGAGGTCACGGACTCAATCCAAAGCCGGGTCATACAAAATACTTTAAAATGGTATTGATGTCTTTCCCTCTTTGGCGTTCAAGATTTAGCATAACGACTGACTCGCTGGTGTCAGGATTCATGGACAAGTAGCACTGATTACTTAGCCAGGAAACGCCGGAATATAACTGAACATTTTGTTGAAAACGGCGTAAAACACCATTTTTTATATCTGGCATCCAAAACTTATACTTCCAAAGTGTTTTACTTAATGTTTTATAATCATTTTATTCCAAGCTATTCTGTTATTGATTCGATTTTGCAAACATTGTCAGAAGATGTTGATCTTCCATGTTCTAAGAAAGGAGGGTGTCTTCCCGATTGTCCCACATTTTAAAAATGCTATTTACGGTGGAAAGGTGAGAATACAGCCCTGTTATTTTGCCTATTCCATTATTTACCTATGCATAAACATTCAATTATATTAAAGTGATTTAATTATTTCATTTGCTTGCCCAAACATGCAATCATGTATGTATTAAATGGTTTTTTCCGAAGAAAAAAAACCCGCTTATAATTAATAATTAATCTTAATATATTAAAACATTTTATTAATTTTTTACTGTTTGCACAAACATTCAATTATATTTAATTTAATTATTTCACTACTGTATTAGTAGTATGAACCCTACTTTGGGTGTAAACACGTCTGACCTACTTACCTGACCTAGTTACTATTTATAGTATCTCATTTGCATATAAGGATTGACACAAGAGAGGGCGCCATTTTGTTGACTTTTATATATAACGGCTGTGCATGTGTGGTGGCCATCTTTTAAATGACACCATAGGTCTATATTTTGAACAACAAATCTATTTTTAGAAAGCTTTAACAATGGAGCAAGTGTTCAGCAGCACCCTTCAGGCGAGACCACCAACGATTTGTCTCTAGCCTTCTACCAATAGATTCTAGCGGGTATGTTGTTGGAACCCTCGAAAATAATGGCGGAGAAATTCGGCCTAACCTTTGCTACATTGTTTCGGGGAACCTGACACGAGACATCCATACAACACGATATATCCCTTTTGTATGTTGTATAGTCGAGCCGAAGCACGCAGTCAAACATGTATGGCAAAGCAATAAATCTAACGTCTTACCTCTATAACGTCCAGAGTTCAAATGCCAGATGTCAATGTCTTGACACCAGATCTATTTTTAGTCACGATATTTCACAATCACCAAGGGGTATTTCATCAGAAACGCATCAGGTGTGCGAACAATAGCCTATTTAAATTGGCTTCGTCTGTTGATTTAAGGCCGGAAATGTAATCAGGTGTGCGAACAATAGCCTATTTAAATTGGCTTCGTCTGTTGATTTAAGGCCGGAAATGTAAAAAATACCCCAATGACATGTTACCAATTAAATCGCTTTAAAGACGACCCACTGTCTGCGTTTGTTGATATGGGGCCGGAAACGTGAACAATGATCCTTTGAACAGTCAAAATTAATCTTGATTAAACATACCATAGTTCTCAGCGTATGTTTATTTTAGGAGCGGATATGCCAACAATGATCTTTTGAACTGTCAACATGAATCATGATTAAACATATCATAGTTCTCAGTGTATGTTTATTTTAGGAGCGGATATGCTAACAAAAGCCTATTCAAATGACAAAATTAATTTCACATTAGAGAAGTTACAGTGTCCGGTTAATTATGTGGGTATCTTAGGACGGTACGTATAAAAGCTTGCAGTACGTTCAACAAGACAGTTCAATCCCATCAAGGAACATCAACAGTGTTGGAGTAAACCTTATCAAAATGGCAGCAAAACGTATGTACTTTTATCAGTAATTAATATACAACAATAACAATGAAATAAAATTATAACTATTTTTAATAAACTATTTGAAACAAATAACAATTAACTTTCACGATACTTATACGTCTGAACATAGTGAGGTGAAACTTGATTTGTAGTTTCAGTTTACATGTTAAAATACATCTGTGACATCCGAAAGAGGCAGTACATTAACCCCTGCCGTCGATGCACACAGTTGAAAACCCTCCATATCCCTAAATGTGTTGATTTTATTTATTAGCCCCATTAAATATCCGCACGTTTTCAACCAGATGGAATTATGGCCTACAGAAAAGGTTAAAACGTGTGCTAATTCATGTACAAGTGTAGATACAAATTGTATTTCACTAACACCGTTCAGACTTATATATATCGTGTGTTTGTCCTTTGTAGCACCATAACTATTATATGGTAGCCTTCTAGTAGTTATAAGTATATCTACTATTTCGAAGGATACCATTCGCTGTCCTATCTGATTCTGTATGTGTCCGAGAACCTGAAATGACATGTTTAACATGATTAATTAAATGTTATATAATGATCACACGTACTGTAGTAATAGCGATCACATGTTGTGAGATCTGAGTCACGTTAAGCATACACTGTAGTAATAACGGCCACATGTACTGTAGTAATAACGGACATTTGTACTGTAGTTATAACGGTCACTTGTACTGCAGTTATAACAGTCGCTTGTACTGTAGTTATAACGGACACATGTACGGTAGTAATAACGGACACTTGTTCTGTATTTATAACGGTCACTTGTACTGCAGTTATAACAGTCGCTTGTACTGTAGTTATAACGGACACATGTACTGTAGTAATAACGGTAACTTGCACTGTAGTTATAACGGACAAATATACTGTAATAATAACGATAACTTGTACTGTAGTTATAAAGGACAAATGTACTGTAGTTATAACGGACACATGTACTGTAGTAATAACGGTAACTTGTACTGTAGTTATAACGGCGACATGTACTGTAGTTATAACGGACATATGTACTGTAGCTATAACGGACACATGTACTGTAGTAATAACGGATACATGTACTGTAATATTAACGGACACTTATACTGTAGTTATAATGGACACTTGTACTGCAGTTATAACGGACGATTGTACTGTAGTAATAACGAACACATGTACTGAAGTTACAACGGCCACATGTACTGTTGTTATAACGGACACATGTACTGTAGTTATAACGGACACATGTACTGTAGTTATAATTGGCACATGTACTGTAGTAATAACGCACACATGTACTATAGCAATTACGGACACTTGTACTGTAGCAATAACGGACACTTGTACTGATGTAATAACGGACACATATACTGTTGCAACAGTCGGTTGCTTCGAAAGGTAACTGGTGTGAAAAAGCCAGGAAACACACGATTAGGTGAATTTACCAACGTGATATGACTAAAAAATTGTTAAAAACATTGTTAAGCCAACGAGCTAGGAAACACATACAAAGGTGAACGGAGCTAAACAATTTCTGAATTCTGCGTTAAACCAAGTCAATGCGTCATTAAGCTTCCAATAATCTGTTAACAATATATGCGGAAAAGTAGCCACATGCTTGGAAAGATTGTTTTTGCGTATAACTGGTGTGTGTGAAAGTCAGGAAACTCCCGAGTTTGTGAATTTGCCACCGTTATATGACTGAAAAGTCGTTAAAAACAGTGTTAAGCCGCAATCAATCAATCAATCAATCAATCAAATGCAAAACGCCAGTAAACAGCAGCTTACCTTCATTGCTAGAAAGAACGCCATAGACTCTGTCAGAGGGACCAAGGTGAATATTGCTGTTGGGTTATTTGGACTACTGTTCACAATTACTTCACATATGTCAAATGCACTTGCATTAGCAGCCCGGGCAGGAATTACGACATCTGTCTCGCTACCGCACGTAACTTGAAGTTTAGCTCCACCTAATAACGAAAACATAAACATAAGAGTCTTATTATGATGAAGTAAATTGCATAACATGACATAGGAAACATCTATATAATTAGCCAAGCCCCGATAGCTCAGACAGTAGAGACGCGGGCTGTCATGCGTTTGACAAAGGTCAATGCGTCATGCGTCATTTATCTTTCATCAATGGGTTCAGTGTATGGAGGGAAAAGCAGCCAGTTGCTAAGGAAGATTTTTGCGTGGATTACTGGTGTGAGAAAACCAGGAAACACATGAGTAGGTGAACTGACCGCCGTGATATGACTGAGAAATTGTTAAAAAGGGCGTTAAACCCCAATCAACCAATCTATATAATGAAAATAAATTGTCATTTGTATAGGTAAGAGCGTCCTCTTCGAGTGTACAAGGTTAATGGTTCAATCTATATACCAATGACTTTAGCTTGTCTCAGGATAGAACAATAGTAATTTACCCAAGAAACGAAGTGATATAACGGAACTATTTGTGTGGAAAGTGGCGTAAAGCAAAGAAACAAGTAATAACTCACCGAACGTCCTTTTTCCGTGACCAGTGTGTATCAAAAAACACACAATATCTAGCATGTATATATACATTGAAACAAAGTTCCCGCTAGCTCTCGAAAGCATGGTACAGAATTCCATTTATATTTAGTAATGCAACACAACCTTGATTGAATAAATCTTAAAGAAGAATAGACTAACATGTGTTTTTTAATATGATCTGACCCTTTTAAGGGATTAGGGAGCGGAAATGGGCTCATTTCTTCTATTGTTTGAAACATAAACATTGACCAGTACGCTCTTTTTTCGGTTAAGTTATAGGAACAACCCTTTACATTATCGGAGCTAAACAATTGCTGCATTCGGCGTCAAACCGAGTCAATGCGACATGCGTCATTTAACTTCCAACAATATGTTAACAATCTATGCGGAAAAGCAGCCACATGCTTAGGAAGATAACTAGTGTGAGAAAGTCAGGAAACACACGCGTAGGTGAATAATATATAATGCTAGGAAACAACTGCATAGAGGAACGGAGCTAAACAATTGTTGTAATCGGTGTCAACCCGAGTCAATGCGACATGCGTCATTTAACTTACAACAATATGTTAACAATCTATGCGGAAAAGCAGCCACATACTTAGGAAGATAACTAGTTTGAGAAAGTCAGGAAACACACGAATAGGTGCTAAAGAACTCCCGTCTTCACCATTGGTGTCAAAAAGTAATGTTAAATGTCCCGGAGCAATTGGCTCAATAAGGACCAACAATGAGCATTGGCGCTATTGGTGCTAGAGAACTCCCGTCTTCACCATTGGTATTATAATGAGTCAAGGAGTAAAGTTCAATGTCCTGGAGCTCTTGGCTAGGGCAAGGACCGAGTTAGTGTGAGTAACACTTACAGGTTAGAGTATTACCCAATACTCTAATAATTAGAATTTTTGAATTAGGTCACCAAGGGTTATGATTTTTTTTTCAAGGACAAATCATGGTTCGGAAAATTCAATGGTGTCATTCATTTTTCGATATCACTTCCGGTTCGTAATGTCAGATCTCAATGGAATTTTAACTTTTTGAATTAGGTCACCAAGGGTTATGATTTTTTTTTTCAAGAACAAATCATGGTTCGGAAAATTCAATGGTGTCATTCATTTTTCGATATCACTTCCGGTTCGTAATGTCAGATCTCAATGGAATTTTAACTTTTTGAATTAGGTCACCAAGGGTTATGATTTTTTTTTTCAAGAACAAATCATGGTTCGGAAAATTCAATGGTGACATTCATTTTTCGATATCACTTCCGGTTCGTAATGTCAGATCTCAATGGAATTTTAACTTTTTGAATTAGGTCACCAAGGGTTATGATTTTTTTTTTTTCAAGAACAAATCATGGTTCGGAAAATTCAATGGTGACATTCATTTTTCGATATCACTTCCGGTTCGTAATGTCAGATCTCAATGGAATTTTAACTTTTTGAATTAGGTCACCAAGGGTTATGATTTTTTTTTTCAAGAACAAATCATGGTTCGGAAAATTCAATGGTGACATTCATTTTTCGATATCACTTCCGGTTCGTAATGTCAGATCTCAATGGAATTTTAACTTTTTGAATTAGGCCACCAAGGGTTATGATTTTTTTTTTTCAAGAACAAATCATGGTTCGGAAAATTCAATGGTGACATTCATTTTTCGATATCACTTCCGGTTCGTAATGTCAGATCTCAATGGAATTTTAACTTTTTGAATTAGGTCACCAAGGGTTATGATTTTTTTTTCAAGAACA